>JAZBGW010001199.1:0-16941 GCA_037464815.1 Mylabris variabilis
AAGAAGGGATGATTATGATTATGATTATTATTACGATTGATTATCATTAATTAATCTTTAAGTCAGATACAACTCTATTTTAAAAGAATGTTAAAATAGATTGTAAATTGTTTAAAGTAAAAAAATAAATAAAAGTGAATAATTTCAATCATACTTAATTATTGAAAACCTTCAATAAAAAATTGGAAAATAAAATTCATGTAAAACGCTGTAAATATAGAAATGAATAGCTATTAATTTATAATGTATTTGTAGCACAGGTTGTGTTTGATTACTATAAGAGAAAACTATCAAGTTTGAAAAAATAAAGTTTTTCCTATATCAAAAACAGCAATTTAGACACTGTTTTTGGTGTTAAAATAGACAAATTCATTATTTCATCGCTTGTCGAATAAGTTAAGGCTCTGTTAAATCATACATAATCGATTGAAAATTTCAATTATTTGTTAAGCAAAATTGTAACAAAGAAAAATTGGTTTATCAACTAACAAGACTTTAATATTTCATTTGAAAAAAGTCGATTTTTAAAATCTGTCAACCTCTCTCTGACCCATTGGAGGGCAATAGTGCAAGAATATTACAAGAGGAAAACAAACAATAATGGTCTACAATAAGCACGTATAAATGTTTGCTTTTTTTATTCTTTTGTAAAACAAAAAGGTTTCTCTTTTGTCGACAAGAATGCAAAGGTTTTAAAATACATATAGAAAAACAGGATTATAACAAAGAATTCTTAAAAGTACACCATTGCAGAATTATGAACTTGTTACTATTGTTTTTTTATAGCACTTTATATTAAATGTTATGAATCATTATTTTTGAGGAAAACAAATAATAAATACAGCTGCTTTTATCAACAATTTAGAAATATTTAAAAAAATAAACAATTGTTTAATTATTTTCATTTTCTTGATAATACATATAATAGTGCATGGAAATTCTGAATTTACTAGCGGTTTATAATTAAATACGTTAATTTATTTAAAATATTCAACCACGATAGCCGTAATAAAAATTGGGGAAAAAAATTACAATTAAAATAGATAAGAGATTATCATTATAATGCTGAATTTATTAATTTATATTTCATAGAAATGTATACAGTAGGATGTAAATTAAATTCTAAAATGGATTAATAAATTTATAGGAGCCTCTATATTTATAGATATATTGAAAATTACAAATACAATCAATTATAGTTATGTATAGTTAGTTAATAGGGTTGGTTGAGCTTCTCAAAACTGTAACCTGTTGTTTATAATCCTCCATATCTATTGATGATGGAATTGATTCTCTTTTTTTGAGAGTTTTCCGAGTTTAACACACAGGATCGCATAGTCCAAATGATTGAGTCTTTAGATCATGTTAGAAATATCCAATAATGTCTGGACAGTATCCACTCAGAAGTCTTTGTTTGTTTCTGTTTAGACCGAGAAACTTTTCAACATTCTTAGGCGAGTTAATAAACAATTTCACCAGCCTTATTCTTGAACTTTGTCTCTAATGGAGCATTTTATTGTTTTGCCAACTTGGGTGGTTATAGTTAACCCACAAAACAATCAAATGAATGAGTAGTATTTCTATTGTTCTACACTTTTATTGTGGTAATTAGATCATGAGATATATTTGTTATTTTTTGTATAATATTATTTTATTTAAAACTAAATATTGAATAATTTTGTGGTTTTAAATGGAATCAACTGATTTGATTACTCATATATTTATCTATATTTATTTTTGTAAATAATATAATTATTTTCACATGCTAGCATTATTAAAATAGTTATTATAATGATAATTAAGAGTAAAATTGTTAAATAAATTTTGTTTGTTTTTCAGCCACCATTGCAAGATGTGGAAGGTCAAAATCCGGATTATGTCATCTTAAGAGCCCGTGCCCGCCGTGTCTCAACATCAACATTGCTATGTTTATTATTAGCATCATTTATGGTAGTTGGTATTGGTATATTTGGTGGGCGGTATTTATATCGTCAATATATTTATGCACAAATGAATCGTATACATGCTTATACACAAAAATCAGATTATGATTATGATAATACAAATAATATACGTCGTTTCCATACACAAATACCATTATTAAATGAGAATGATTATCAACAAGGTAGATTCATTGGGAATATATTTAATGATACATTAAATGATATGTTTCGTATGTATAATGATAATGATAACAATGATGATAATAATAAAGATGACAAAGATGATAAAGATAATAGAGATAATTTTGATGATATAATACAGAATTATTTCCATGAAGATTTCGAGATTGATGTAGAGAATGGTAATTATGAGAAAATTGAAGTTCCCGATTTCCGTGATGGTCGTAGTGGTAGATTTATACATGATTTTAATACAAATATAACCGGTATTATTGATATAACTGGTCATCGTTGTTTTGTTATGCCATTAAATCGCGGTAATGTACTACCACCACGTTCATTATTTGATTTAATTAGTAAAATGTGGCAAGGATATTATAAAGTTGATACAAGAATTGTAAGGAAAACAATGCGTGTTATAACACCACCATTAAAAGATCTAAAAGGTATTGGTAATTATATTGCAAAAGAATGTGAAGGACATCCTATATATAAATTGGAAAATTACGTCGGTGGAGGTAATCTAATTTAATTTAATTAATTAACATATAATTAAAACTTTATAAAAATATATTTACAGTCGTTAAACGTTCTACTGACCAACATACAGTGGCCAAATTCGCTCAATTCTCTGGTAATAAGATCACCGAATTCAGCATTGTTAATTTTGATGAGCTTGATGAATTTGAAAAAGATAAACATTAAAACTGAAAGAAGAAACAAATTGTATGGGTTTGTTGTGTAAGTATATGTATACATACATGAATATTATAAAAAAACCTAGTGGCAAAATTATTTGCATTAATTACAATTTATTTAGAAATATTTTGAAATATAAATACATAACTATATACTATAACTGTATTTCGTCTTTGTCATCAATTAGTAGTTAACAATAAAGGGCAAAAAAAGTAAATTGTATGTAAAACAATCTCAATACAACCGTTATTGTGCATGTTGTTGTACATTTTATAATTACATTAAAAAACATAAATCTAGATTTACAACAGTTGAATAGATTTCGTTTTCAAATAGAATTTTACTTAAACAATACATTGTTTCATGTTTATTTTACAGTATAACATATCTTCAACAAGTTTGTTTTAAATTATAGTTTAAAATAAATTTTAAACACTTGAAAAAAACAACCATAATTGATTTAATTTGAACTACCTAAATATTCACCTTTACTCAATTTTGATGTACGCACAAAATCTAATTTTTAAGCAGCAGTGTGCAATCGTCATTCAATTTATTATCAATAATTTTATTATCATCTACATCACTAACACACATTCTAGTTAAATCAGATGCAATCGATGCAGTCTCACACATACTGTTACGTTCATTATCATCAATATTATTATTATTATTAGTATTATGATTATGATTACTATGATTGATTGGTGAATAATCCATTTGATTATTGTGCGTTGATAATTGAACTAAACTTGATTCCGGTGGTGGCATTAAATTGCATAATGATGATGGTGGTGATGTTGAGTGTTGTACAACATCATAATTTGGAATATTTATCGATAATTGACTTGTACTGTAAATTATTAGAGGAAAACAAAACAATAGAATTGATATATTTGATAATTATAATAATAAAAAAACAAAACATTGAAAGCAAATTCGTCAGCCACAATTATAGGAAGTTTACCTAGAAATTTGTAGCTCAAAATCCACTACTGGCAAAATTGTTGTTTTTGCAGTATACCATTGTGGGCTAGAATCAATAATTTAATTATATCACAACAATAATAACGTGGAGAACCAACGAATTTTCTTTAATTTTTGCTTTGTTTAAAATTCTATCAATAAGTTTATAAGTTTACTTACACTGGTGTTGGCCGATACATTGTCGGTGTATGTTTAGTTTCATTCATTGAAAATTTACTAGATTCAAACGAATTTGTAATATTAACGATTTCTTTTGTTAACGATTTCATTTGATAGATACGTTTAAAGATATTGATATCGAATTTCAAAACTTCTAAAAGAAACTCAATAATTTAGCAAAATCAACAAGATAAATTTAGCAAAAAGACGTAAAAACCTGCATCAATCGGTCCTAATTGTTGGGCAACATTAAACAAATGCTCAATACTCCAATAATTCGGTACTGTAATGAAGATTTTACCGGTATCTATCGGTAAATATAAACCCAATTTATGCAGTAATAGAATGAATGGTTGATGTTTTAAAATAGTGTTCTGTTCTATTGTCCATGCTACTAGCGGTACCGGAAGATTCAATACTAAAATCGTATTTCTTTAATTAAAAAGAATATATCATTATTATTGTAATAATTACAAGTGTAATAGTAGATTATCGGTTGTAGCATGACGTTGTGCTTTCCAAATTCTTCAATATTTGTTAAAATCAATTTAACGTAACAGATATTGATTAGAATTTCTTGTAACCATTGAATGAATTTGCCTTTATTCTCTTTATATAAATGCTCTTTAAACACTTTTATATCACCATCAATTAATTCATTATTATTATCATTAATTTGTTTGTCTTGATTATAATTCCCTTTATCCATGTTATTATCAGGTTGGCGTATTCTTATAAATTCGTTATATTGTGTCTCATTTATAATATTCTGTTCTAATAATTGTTGTATAATTGATAATTGTGTTTTCTGTTTTATACCACCATTCTCATACTTTTTACGTATATTCTCCACCATTGTGTCTTGAGTATCTTTACTTTGTTTATAATAATTCAATAGATTATCTTTATCTTCTTTTGTCCACCTTTAAAATAAGATTATTAATATATTAAAATTAAAATCGATTTTAAACAAATAAATACTCGATCAATTCATCATTATCTGATAGAATCGTATTGGTTTCAGTATTAGGATGTGATGAATTTATAAATTTATGTATTATATATTCGATTAAATCGGACCAATCCTTAAAAAAAAAAATCGAGAATTTACAATAAATTACAATAAAATTATAAATGATTTAATACATCACAAATCTCGTAATCAGTCTCCCATATTTGTGAGAATGTTTTTATAATAATCGGTTGGAATAATGTATCTAAATGATTTAAATCACCACCAATATGATGCATCATTGTAAATATACAATTATTAACGTATTCACCATTATTTTTAAAATCTTCCAATAATAAACCGTATTGATACATAATTTTATTCGTTGCAAATCTGAAAATGTTCAACGATTTATTGATGTCTTTTATTCTTATCAGAATTCTACTACAACTATTATACAGATTATCCCAATGAAATCTACCTAAATCTATTATAATTAAATATCGATATATTGAGAGAATTAGATAAATTTCGATGGGATATTAGATTAGTATAATTATGATTATTATTATTTATTGCAAAAATAATTAAATATTCAGACGGCTAGTTGACCGTTAAATGAATGTGGTAAGCTTGTACTTACTCTAATTGTCGTTTATTAATTAGCCCTACCTTATATTATTTAAAATCTGGAAAAATAAGTCAAAAGCCTTTTTGTTTAGAAACAGAAATAAGCATTAAATTTTCAACAATAAAACCAAAAATAAAAAGAAAAAAATACTAATAATAAATTATAATTATCTTTAAATAATAATAATTTTTGTTAGTTGTTGTAATGAATATCATGAAATTAGATGGTATTCTTACTGTTTTAGATGTTCCATAATATTAAAAGAACATTGGCCATTTCTTTTATTTGTTATTGTTGTTGTAGCATTATCCAAAAATAACAAATAATTATGATTTGTTATAATTAAATCTTTTAAATATTGTTTACTCTGTATATTCGGATTGTATTGTCTTAATAATAATAAAAATAACAATCGTAAATCATCAATATCGACAATTTTATGTTGTAATTTAGTCATTATTGAACGATCATCATCATTTAAATGCATCATTTTCTGATAGGCTTCAACAGCTTGAAGGAATTCATGTATAGCGGTCACCACCTATATGATTACAAAAAAAAAAATAATCAATTTTTAACAAAAAATTCGTTAAAAATCAACAAACCAAATGGAGACGTCTCAAACACGGTTTAATATTATTAATATCATTAATTCGATCCATTATCTCCAATTCCTCATAAATCCATATACTTTGGAATATTAGAAATGTTAGAATATCAATTGATAATACATGATGAACATGTTCCAGATCTAATTCTAATTGTGTTGCGAATTTTAAGAAATACGTCACCAACCAGAAGAAATGCGACGTATCTATCTGTACATTATTAGTATTTGATAATAATTGTTTATGCAAATCATTCACTAGAATATTGTAGCCTTTCAACAGGAAATCAACAGTGAATTCTTTCAATATATTTGAAATATCATCATCGGTTGGCAGATGATGCATCAGACCCTTCATATTAATCCTGAAATTGAATTTTACACAAACTGATAATAATAATAATAATAATAATAATTTTAGCATTTACGTGTTAGCTTTGCTGCGTTTCACCAATTTCTTACGGCGTAATTCTTTATTTTCCAAAGTTGTTGTTGTTGTGGTTGTTGTACGTGTTTTCCCTGAACGTATCTTTTGGAATGTATGCAATTTTTGATGATGTACCGATTCCTGTTGTGGTTGATCGTCTTCATTACTCGACGTCGATATTGATTCTTGATTCTCCACTTGTGTTCCATAACCGAAATCTTCACTCTGTGTTGATTCACGTTTCTTATTATTATTCGATGATTGATTCTTATCGGAACCACTCTATAATTAGCCATCATAATTATAGATTATTTAACAATGATATCGTTAACTTACAGAATCATTAATCATTGATGCAACACCACTAATACTACTATTCTCAGTTTCTATCGATTTCCCTCTTATACCATTCTTTGTACGATTTTGATTATTTGTAATCTTTGTCATTGAATTTTTATTATTATTATTTAGACGATTCTTATCACAAACACCATTATCACTGGAATCGGAAGTTGTTGGATCTGATGTGATTATCGGTGATGATGAATCATCACCACTACCCTGTTCTGGTGGTGATGTATTACTTTCATTATCATCAGAACTTTCACTTAATGTACATTCCAACCATAGATTCAATAATTTCTCTAATTTACCAATATGTTGATCTTTATACAATAGAGCAATCAATTGTACAATTGTTACATTCCAATTCATCTAAAAAAATTAATGAAATTGAAACCAAACCGAATTTTTAACTGATTTAACTAACCTTTTGCGGACAAGATATTAAATAAATTAGAATTTTATCGATATTTTGCGTAAACAAATTCCATATAATTTGATTTTGCATTGTACTACAATTAATATTGGAATTATTTATTGTTTCAGGTATATGTAGTATATTTCTAATTAACAATAAACAATTATTAATACTATCACAATAATTAATGTGTCTTTCTAGATTATTGTTGTCAATTAAAAATTTCATATGATCTATTATCAATTTAATATTACGATTATCTGTAAAGCATTCTTTACTTTTTATCAATAAATGATTCAATTCATTTATTGTATGTTGTCCATAATCAGTTTTCAATATAAAATCAATCGATAATAGATATTCAATCGGTATTGTTAAATTAACTAGAATCTTTATAATTAAATCGATTAATTTCGTCGAATCTTCATTATCATCTTGTAAATTTGCCAATAATGGTAATAAATCTTTACGGATATTTTGACGAATACCGATACCACGCCGATATGGTCGTAATGTTTCATCTTCTGTTAACAATTTCTCCCAAATCTCCTCTAAATTAACTACAATAATAATAATAATTTAGTAATTATTACAACATTTTCTAAAAATGATTGATTACCGAGACAATCATCGTCATCTTTGATTGTTGATAATGTGAAAAAATCGTAAATTTGTGCCATTATCTTGATAGTATCGCATCTAATTAAGAGAAGAACGCTGTAAAGAGAAAATTATATAAGTCGTTACTATAACGGACGATAATATACAATTATCTATTTATATCCTTGTTGTCTATCAAAGGATTAACAAATTTTAAGTTTATTAATTATATTATTAATAAAAGTGTATCTTTTACCTTTCGGTTAATTTGCGTGCGTTTCAATCGACCACCGTGATTAACTAATAGAACAACACTTGCACGTGAATGATAAATTTTGTACGTTTATGAATGTGTAATTAGCGCAGTGATTGCGCCCTTGAGCATTGCATTTTTCCCTTTCGAAATCTACCGTTAGAAAATTGCAATAATACAGTTAACTAACGGTAACAACAACTCCACCCCCTTTAATTATTTATGTATTTATTCGTATTTATTTACTTATTTATAACAAATAACCGACAATTCGAATTTAATTCATTTAACAGCACGCATTCATATCATATATTTAATTATTTTGGATCACGGGCCCTGCCACGAGACTGATAAAAATCCTGCGTATTTTTCGCCCAAATAACATTTATTCTAAATGTTTTTTATTGATTGAAATTTGATAAAAAAAAATCACAAATAAGACATATGCAACAACGAATAAAAAAATTACAAATTCTCATTGATCGTTCGATATTAATGTGTACAACAATAGCCTTCAAGATGTATTTTTTTTAATAATTTATAATCTGCGATATAACTGTAATGATTAAAATGAATAAATCAGAACAAGTATATGAATAAATTAGAATTATCGGCGGATTGTGCAATAAATTTGTTTATAAACAATTTTACAACAATTTATAGAATACGTACCAGAATTGTTGATAAAACACATAGCTGTTAGATAAAAAAATAAAACACAATATTACAACAAAAACTGATCAAATTCGTGTTTGATACACGAATAAACAAACATACGACGCACACACTTGTTCAATAAAAATTTCAATTCAGCTACAAACAGGTAGATTCACGTGAGATAACAACGTGACCTGGTCTATATATTGATGGAAAAATGATCATGATGATGCGGATAAACACGATACCATACAATTATCTGGTATTACTGCTGTCGTTCATAATTATTAAAAAGAAAAACAAGATAGAGGATGTATTAGAAGGGGAATTTAAGAAAAAAACTGACAAAACCATCTTAAAATATTTCATTGAAACCTTCAATAACATTCACTGTTTTTAATTTTCGAAATATTTAAATATATTTCTATAATAATATTAAAAACATGCACACAAATATAACAGGGATGGTTTCATCCTACACAACGATTGATCTGAAAATAGCCTAATCGATAAATTTATAAATGAATTGATTAAGCTGAAACAAATCAATTGACGTCAAGAACAAAATCCTATCCCTATTATTGCTGTTATTGTGGTCTATCTAATAGAGAATCTTAGAAATATTCGACATAAACGTATGTCGTTGTCTATTGTGTGAACATTAAATCTCACAACAACAAAAAGTAACATTATATATCTATATATACATTATACAGCTGAAATTTTACCTTAACCGAACAATAAATCTAATGAATAACAATTATAACAATACCGGAAGATTATTTCCATTTGTTATTATAGTCCCAATTTATTCACCGAAACACTCCAATTATTTACTCACATTTATGCTTAACTGTGGCTATAATCATATTAGTTTGGTGTATGAGGTAGAGAGCACTAACAAATACTGCATTAGCACTGAATTATAAAAAAAACACGATAATTTGTATAAAATTCGCACAATAATCGCAACAATACTTACTGGCCTTCTTTAAAATACTCTTTTAATGTGTTACTAAATCGTTTCGAATATTTAACAAATTCCCGTTTCCTCTGTTCCAATGATTGTTTCCCAGTTGTTCCCGGTATAAAAGCATTAACTTCATTAACAGCATCTAATAATTTCTTAATGGCACTTGCAATCTCCCTAAAACACGCACAATTTTAACGATTAAATATAAAATTCCATCAATATTGTATACTTTATTGTTTCTAGGAACGTTTTCCTATCGGTGATTTCATCGGGGATACGGCTTAATATGCGTTTTAAAGCAGCCGATTTACGATTCAATTCCTGGAAAGCATCCTCGGAGCGATTTAGACGATACTCAACAACTAAAATTAAAATAATTAATTATCGATATCTATAGAATTATACCTGCAAATTTACTATCTGTATCGGAAGTGGCGCCTTGTAAACGTAATATACTCTCGTTTAAATTAACATTTAAATCACCTTTTCGCATCAAACCAACAACAAAATCATATGTTAGACCAGGATGGGAGGCTTCAGCTTTCGTTAAGGCTGAACGTAACGTTTGGGATGCTGATACATCCTGTTTTTCCAACTGAAAATACAATCATTTATTCCGTTTATTATGGGATATTTTGATGGTTTTCTTTCAACAATTACCTGTGATAAAATTGGGCGTATTAGAACAGGAAGTATCAATGATGTTACCGGAGTTTCATCGCCCATTGTCATATTTAAGCAATATAATTGAAATCGTTGATAATAATGAATTTAATTTCTTTGTTTCGAAATTATTTCAATTAATTATCGAAAATTATCAATTTTTTTTGAGAGAGTTATCAAATTGACAAGTTTTTGTTGTTATTTGTGTTACCAATCACCGAAAATCCCTAACATATAAATCTAAAACCTACCTCTCTGTCCAACACTCTCCTATAGTCGTATAGCTACCGAGAATTGAAAAGAGATAGAACTGTCTCAAGGAAAATTGTCAACACCGCATACCTATGTGGTATCCACTGGTTATTTAACCGGAAATCATAACTATCGGCGGGTAATTCAAATTAAAATAATTGTAGATAATTATATTGAGAAATATCCAATTATCTTTCTGACATACAATTTCTTTTAAATATTTATATATACATAATACACAGTATTTAATTTCGATAAATTGCAAGAAAGCTGAAGCTATCCTCTATGTAGTATTTACTAATAATTGTTTTTTCCTCTTAATTAAAAACTTATTGGCAGTAATTTGTCCTTAACGAAAATTTCGCATAAACATCATATAATTGAATCATGTCCAAAAACAATTAAATATTTCTAAATACATTCACATTATATTATCAATCATTATGATGTAATAAACATAAGGTACAATATAATACGGCACTAATTAAACTTAAAAAAATAACATAAAAAGAACACAGTCCACACTATTCATTAGAGAAAAATAAGATATCGATCAAATTAATTAGAATAAACTATTGTACAAATGTTTTGTAGTAGTTGTTTTGAATATCTGCATTTATTATTTAAATATTTCAAAGCTTAATAATAATGTAATTTATGTGATATGATCCTTATTTATTTTTTGTTAACTTCTTTTTTCGTCTATAAAAAGTAGAAAACTTTTTAAAAATCCTCTCGTAATCTCAAACCAACTGGCTCAAACTTCGTCAATTCACAACTACCAGTGAATAGAAAGAATTCAGAGGGTAGTAGATGAGGCGAACGCGAATATTTTGGCCACAAATCATTATTAAAAATAGAATTTTTGCACTGGTTATCCACAACGATCCTCCTCTCTCTCCCTTATTCGCAAATTCACAAACACACATATGGCTCACGGTGTGTTTCCCCCAAAATTAAATATTGTTCTATTCTCACAAAATTACATCACATCTTACATCTAGTTTTTAATCAATTTTTGTTTAAACGAGTATTGACAATATTAAAGCAGCATTTTAAATCCTTTCCTCCTTTACAAATGCTTAAGTATTAAATCGGACACTACACTAAAAAACTAGTTGTGCTTCTCGTATAGGATTGTTATATCAATTATTAAAATTTCCTAAAAATTAATTATAAACAAATAATAATAATAATAATAATAATAATAATAATGACCAGATTCATGATGCGATGATTTAGCGTCGTTACGACTCTTGTTTACTTTCATTAATCGATTACGATAAAATAATTTTAATAAAAAAATTTGAAAAAATAAAATTAAACATATATACTAATAATTTTGCTGTTTATCAATTGGTCGGTTTTGGTAATGGACGTACGAGGTATAATTTTTCACCTTGTTTATTCGTATAAATCGGTGCTCTTTGATAATGATCAACTAATTGATCTAATGTATGGAATTTTCGTTGTCCTATACAATATAGTGCTCCTTCAACATGTACACGGAAATGTTTATTACGACCAGGTGCTTTCAATGATACGGAATAATCACCAACCTACAAAACAATATATGATTTAAGTACACAAAAAAAACATTGATTTTTGTAGGAATTACATTAGTTTCACTATCTCTAATCAAGAAATCACCATCGTGTCCCCTTTGATTCAATAAATTATCACACATCGATCGAGTAATATTACCATAATACCAGGGCTTATCAATTAAATGTGGCTTATCAGGCATCATAACTTGTGATCGATCCATACCACCAACACCGCCGCCTCCAACGCTACCACTGCCACTATTATTACTATTCTCATGTTTATTACGGTCCTGATATGGTTGTGTTAGATATTCGGATAATTCTTGCAGATAGTTCCGTGGTACTAAACCGACTTGCCCTTGAGCATTACGTGCTTTATACCATTCCGGATCACTAGGTGGACGATCTAAGATTTCTAAACGATCACCTTTCTCAAATGACAATTCTTGATCGTTTGTCGATGAGAATGAATAGAGAGCAACAACAATATCCAATACATTTTCCGCCATTGCGTATGTGTGTAATGTATCATCAGCATCACCTTCTTCATGGGTATAATTTGATGGGAACCAACCGACCATACTACCGCTCTGGCCGCGCCACCACCCTACAAATTAATTTTATTACAAAACAAACAAAAACAACAACAACAAATTTATCGATTATTATTCGAATTTTTACCATCATTGCTTTTTTCTAAAATTAAAATTCTAGAACCTTTAACCAATGATAACTCATCGGGTTGTTGAGCTTGATAATTATATTTAACAACGGCTGTACCGATTGCCTCGGATGGATCAGCAGTTTGTCGGGGTGATTCAACAGTCCTTGATGGGGAATTATTTGATGGTAGAGTCTTTGAACCAGAACCTTTCTTTACCTACAATTTAACACTGGGAATATTATCGATATCTTAATTTGATTGATTAATTTGATTAGAAGAATAGAAAAAAAGCACAACCTTCTTCTTGATACTATCGAAAAGAGACGGTTTCTCTTTCTTAACATAATTACTAGGTACATAACCAGATTGATTACGGGAATTCTGTACTTTCCACCAATGTTTCGAATCATCCAACAATAGATAACGTTCGTTCTTTCTTAAATCTAATTCTTGTCGGCCTTGGGCAGCATAATCGTATTTAGCTACCACATGACAAATGTCGTCTTGGCCAGTTTTGCCTGAATTGTTTAAAACAAAATTTCAATATAAATATAACATAAAAAATTGCTGTTTTTTTAAAAAAAAATAGAATCGTACCATGTCGAATATTTGGTACAGCCATTTGCGGTGATGATGGTTTATAATTATTCTGATTGTGCCAAGAAGGCTCTGGCATACCACCACGTACAGATCTGGTCTCCAACATGACCACCAATCTCACAACAAGCACAACTATCTAGTGCTAGTTGTAACAACATTCATGCTTCTAAAACTACAACAATAGAGAGAATCAACAACAACAAAATAAAACAAAAAATGCAAATCAATTCGAAATAGAAACATGCCCTCAATAAATACATTAACAACAATAATAACAGAAAAATTGAATAGATAACGAAACGAAAGAGAAAACACTCTACAAATCTAAAAAACAACAACTCGACTTGAATGGAATATTTAAAATATATATTAAAAAATAAAAACGTTTGAATTTATAGACTATAAAACGACTGATAATAATAATAATAATAATAATAATAATAATAGTAACCGATAAGACAATAAATCACCCCCTTTTCTCAATTTATGTATACATACACACAAACAGAATGGCAATGATAACACCAGCTTGTACAACTGATAAATTGAGGGGTGTGAGATCAAAACAAATTCGATTCGATTGATCATATACCCTTTCTTCATATTATTATTAATTTCTCTTCTTGAATATTTCTTCTATAAATAAATAAACTTACCAATTTTCAAACTAGACATATTCTAAAATCAACCATCAGTATAATTATATTCACTAATTTACATTTAATTATAAATTATCAAACAATTGTAATTGTATAGAAGAATTCCCACCCTCTTTGAAATATCCCTATTTATCGGGAGACATTACAAAATCTAAGGGAGAGTTTCTAGTTAGTGTAATTGTCGACGTGTTGGCGCCACTAGAGCAGCGGGCAATTCAAATCGAAGGAGTTGAAAGCAAATTTACATAAAATTTTCACAAATTTTCATCATATTTGTCAAAAAAATTACAATAATTGTCAAAAGTAATTCTATTTCAATTCATAATTTTCTATATATTTTTTGAATTAAATTATTTAATAATTGTCGTGCAACTTATTTGCGCAACTTTAATTACAATGCAATGTTGGTGTACTTGAATTTTTGACAGTTAAAAGCGCCGAATTTAAATTTTCGGGCAATTAGTTGAAATTTGGGGTGATTAGTCGTTGTAAATATAAATGATCGAGTTCTACATGTATTGTTATATAAATTCTACACGGAATTTATTATTGTTTTTAATTTTATGGACATGTATTTGGCTGTGTTTAGGGACTTGAAGATTTGAGCGCCGGTCAATTGGCTGCAGTGTTTTGAAATTTCCCGACAATTTCTAGTGTTGGAATTGTTTGTTCTTAATTGTTCCTATTTATTTTTAATTATTTAAACAAAAATCAAATTATTAATTTATTGATAATTTCATTTTAATTTAAATTTAGTGTTTTCCGTTTGAAAATTGTAAAATATAAAAGAGAAAGAAATTGTGTGACCCGGCTTGCCCTCGTGTTGTTATCACCACCATTCGCATTTGTCAAAATTGAATGAAAATGGCGGATCCACTGTACAAGAGCCGTATCCAAAATTTCAAAAATAAAGGCAAAGATCAAGATGTAAGTTGATTCTTTCTTTTAGTTTAAATTGAATCCAAGTCAATTAATTTTGTTTCAAATTAATTTTCATATAAATTTCGTCTAGTTGTTTTGTTTATGGGTGTGTTATATTAAGATAAGGGTCATGGTTATATGAACACATGTTTAGAATTCCAATTAAAACAGCAATTAATTAGTGAAAAATGATGATGTTGCTGTTATATTTTTTTATAAATGTATGTTTCAGGAGATGCGAAGACGGCGTAATGAAGTCACAGTCGAATTACGTAAAAATAAACGTGAAGAAACCTTACAGAAACGTCGTAATGTACCTACAGTTGATTCAACTGATGAGGACGATGTTGAGAAATCAATTTTGAATACGAATTTAGAAGAATTAGTTGCACAAGCAGCCTGTGTTGATAATCCATCATTACAATTAGCTGCAATACAATCAGCAAGAAAATTATTATCATCAGACCGTAATCCACCAATAGATGCATTAATATCAAGCGGTATACTACCAATATTAGTACAATGTTTAGAACGTTATGATGCACCATCGTTACAATTTGAAGCTGCATGGGCATTAACAAATATAGCTAGTGGTACATCAATTCAAACAAATCGTGTTGTACAAGCTGGTGCTGTACCATTATTTTTGAAATTATTACATTCACCACAACAGAATGTTTGTGAACAAGCTGTATGGGCATTGGGTAATATTATAGGTGATGGGCCACAATTAAGGGACTATGTTATTGAATTAGGTGTTGTTGCACCATTATTAACATTTATTAAGCCTGATATACCAATAACATTCTTAAGAAATGTTACATGGGTGATTGTTAATTTATGTAGAAATAAAGATCCAGCACCACCAATGCAAACAATTAGAGAATTATTACCAGCATTAAATATATTAATACATCATTCAGATATTAATATACTTGTTGATACTGTATGGGCATTAAGTTATCTAACAGATGGTGGTAATGAACAGATACAAATGGTTATTGATAGTGGTGTTGTACCGAAATTAATACCATTGCTTAGCCATAAAGAAGTCAAAGTTCAAACGGCTGCTCTACGTGCTGTTGGTAATATTGTTACTGGAACTGATGAACAGACACAAGTAAGTAAAAAAAAACAATAAAATACAAGGGGCAATACTGCATCATATCGATTAAACGTTGCTTTTAAATATCTAAAGTGGCTCACAAAAGTTTCCATATTTTCAGTACTGTTAGAAATCGTTAAATTGCAAGAAAATTGAAGCACTAGAACACTATTAATTAATTGATCAATCAAGTCGTGGTATATTTTTTTAGAATTCCTAAAATATTATAAGCTTTGATAAGTGTTTAGGATTATTCCCTTAAGGGTGATGTCAATTCAATGCAAACAGAACAAGTTTTCGTCACCTGTTTCACTTATTTTTCGATAGACATCCGGTTGTCTTGCTTATAAACAGGGTCCCGAACTGTTATTTTTTTCTATTCCGGTTTTCGTTCTGGTTCAATTAAAATAAATTAGGTTCCGGTTTTTGTTCCTGCTAAAATTGTTTTTTTCGGTTCAGCTCCAAATGTCACTCTAAAATGTACAACCCCTAAGAACTAGTTACATGGTACCTATTTAAAATACAGAAAAGTTCTTAAACAGGCAACTTTTATTTTGTAATTTTTTATTAGCACAAGAAGTTTCATGTGATAGGAAATCGCAAAAACATAAAAAATGGCATCTATTCATCTACAAGTTTAACCCGCAACAAGGGATGAAAACTCGTTCACACCTTTTGATAGCCCTAGCAAATCTATATCAA
>JAZBGW010001201.1:6628-16929 GCA_037464815.1 Mylabris variabilis
AACCCATCAAATCTATATCATTTAGTTTTTAAACCACTAAGAAATCTAGAGCTATTCCAGAGATATTTGAAAGAGCTAATTTTGCGGGGATAAAAAAGAAAGTAGAGATGGAAAAAAATCATCTTTAGTGGTAAGCTTTCCGGTTCGAAGCCCTGGTTTAATCTGTATTAAAGTCAAGTTGTCTTAAATAATTTCGATCGACTATAATTGATTGTGTATAGTTTAATGGAAATATTGCCGATTATCTATTATTGTTTATTCATGAATGATCAACATTACTTTTATTGGTTTATAAAATATTACACTAAATGAATAATTTAGCATCAATTATAGTTGAATTTTCAATTCTTTGAACAATGATGCATAAATAAATAATTCTATTCAATAATAAATTAACCTATTTGTCTTGTTATTGAAGCAAAAAAGTCGACAATTTTATTGAGATTATTGAAAACTCGACAATTCTTTAATCTATTTTTCATCAAGTAATTGTAAATAGTAGAAGGGTTTGTACAAATATCCAATCATTTTATTTTCTATTTTATTACAATCTATGTAGTGTTTATAAAGGTTTTTCAACTTAATTAACTGGTGATTTGGTTGATTGGATGCAAAACTATACCGGTACACACCACCATTAATTTTTGTTATCTTCATTATTTTTTTAACTTGTATATTATAGATTGTATATTGTGCATTATCCATTTTCTACATAATGAGCCATTCTCATATCAACCGATTATCCGGTTCCATGCATATAAACGGTTCTGTATTATAATAATATTTTAAAATGATCGCGTTCGTGATAATGCTATTTAGATCGGATCTTTTCATATTCCTATATATATATATTAACGTTCTCTTTCTCTCTTCTTCTTCTCAATATCTAATGTTAGAAGTCAAGTTTTATAGACCAACAAATAATAAAATATAATAAAACAAGAAATGAGATGTAGAAAGACAGAGAGAAAGAAATGGAGATCTGATGATGTTGTGGAGATTTCTTTAGATTGTATTTTATTATTGGAAATATTGTAAAGCTTCCGGGTTAATTCAACAATAATAATAATATTGATGATAATAATAATAATACAAGTATTAAGTATAAAATAAAAATCAATATGTAAAAGTCAATTATGATAAAAAGAACCTGATAAATTTCTATGTAATTATTTTTAATTTTATAGGAGAGAAAAAAATCGTGATCAAGATCCATAACTGATCGTTATGTATATATGTAAACATAAAAAGAAATTTGAAACGAATTATTACTACATAGCTTTATGTTTAATTAAATCATCGTTTCGCCATACCTACATACATATAGTCCCAGTTTTTTTTTCTAACTACATTCTAATCTATTTAATGATTATGGAAACATATGTTGTTGGCTCGTTACGTTTTCATCCTTTTATTATATAGTTCATACTTAATTAACATAATTAGGCTTTATTGCTAGCCGATCAATTAGAATTTCATATTATTGTTCCTATTATTACAATATAGTAAAATATTAATTGATAGACGCAAACTTCCTTAAACTTTGGATTTCCAATATCTAAATAGCAAAATATTTAGAGTTGATTAGAATTGTCAATCTCAGGTTATAGCGAGCTCCACGTTCTTTCCTCCGATTTGCCACAATTGTTGTAGAGCAAACTTACTGATAAGACTAGCATAGAAATTAACAACGCAGAGCTATAGGTATGTGTTGATAATGAGAGCGAGAGATAACAGGGACCAACAGGATGGTCGGTTGATTTAAAGTGAATAACAGATAGAGAGCGAACTAGAGCTGGATCGTCTCTCTAAAGACCAATCTTCCGAATTGCACGCTTTGCGATTTAATAAGTTTTATGTCCGATTCATTGGCGTAGATTAAAGTTCGTAATGAAAAATGGACGTTTAACACATATTAAGATTGTTTAAAAGTTATCAGCAAGAAAAATAAGAACGTCCCTTTTTAGACTTTTAATTGGTGGTTGAAAATGACAATTATTTATTTTTCTATTTAGTAGTGCTAGTAGTTTTTAGTTTTCTTTAACTAGGTGTGTGTTTTTTTTTGTGAGTGAGTTGTCGCCGGCTGTCAGTAAGGAGTGACGGGCGTTTAGTCGGTTCAACAACAAACAACGATCAAAGGCCTCAGAAGGAGCGCCATGTAATTAACAATGTCCACTAACGAGACTTTGAGTGGCGTGTGAGTTACAACTTATACAATTACACCGACAATTAGTGCAAATGAAAAATGAATTACAAATTACTTATACTATACTCTAGTAATTCTATTACGACTTTCGCATCTATTGCAAAAAAGAAAATTATTATCATCATCAACATCATCAACGACAAGATAATCAACATTTGTGCACAAATGAGAAGAAAAAATTATCCTAATTACTTTAGGTGTTGATTATAAAGCAAGTAGGAGTTTACCTGCATGTCTAAAATCAAGTATTCTATTTGCACGATAATATTGCGTTATACATATAGGTATACACACATACATCTTTATATGTATACAGGGTGTTGATTCTAAATATGTTTAATTCTATGAAACTCCGATTAGTTGATGAGAAATTCGAAAAATATTTAAAGGATTTATAGGGAGGCCGTTGGAGACCATTTTAGCAAAATTAGAACCTCGCAGCTCCCTTGTAAGTTGGTCAAAACGCTAGTTTTGGACAATATTTCAATTTTCAAAAACTAGTTAAACACTTAAATGACCCGAAAACCATCTCAACATTGATTTTTTTCGTTTTACGACATTGCATTCTAGACAAAATGCGAAACATTTATAATTGTTCCAGAATGCATTGAAGAAAAATGAAAAAAATCAATGCTGGGCGGATCCTCGAGTCACTTTAAGTTAAGCAAGTTTTTGAATATCGCAACATCGCCAGAAACGAGCGTTTTTGACAAACTTCAAAATGAGTTATGAAGTTCTAATTTCGCTAAAATAATCTCCATTGACTACTCTACAAATCCTTAAAATACTTTCCAAATCAATCGTTAACCAATAGGTGTTTCATATAATCGACCATATTTAGAATCAGCACCCTGTATATAGATATAAAGATAAATAATGACGGGGGTGAAGGCTTCTATGACGTTGAAATGAGTTCCACAGTACAAGTGTGGCGTTTCTTCTTCTTCTTCTTCTTGCAAATCCCCTTTCTAGATTAATCAGTATGCTGCAGCGTACCAGTAGAGACTTATATCAGCCGTACAGATGAAATGAAATGAGGAAAACTTAGCAATTCCTCACCCCCTTAAGATGTTGTTCATAGTATTTGATATGATGTGATGAGGCGGCACATTGACACATTAATAAATATCATACAAAGACATTACTAAAAATGTCAGTGTTGCATTTCGTTAATTAACTGATTTGTAACCGATGGTAAACTCCAATAAAACTTATAAATAATAAATTTGATTTTATTCCCGAAAGGATTATTTGTCAACATGTTTATTGACAAAACAATTACCAATTAATGGTAATAGTAATTTTGGAAAATTTTAAAAGTTATTCTATTATAAATAATGATGAGGCATGGCCGCTCTATCCTTATAATGTTTGCAACTATCCCGTCTTATGATATATCAGCCCTAGTGCCAAGTTAATGAAAAGATATGTAGTGTATATGTTACCGGGCTCATTGCTTGCTTCAAAAACTGTATTAATACAAAACGAATAATAAATATGAACTGTAATGGTGTTATTCGTGGGCGTTTACCATCTGATTAAGCATATCTCTATACTTATAAATGCATGTATAGTCCCAGTGAAATGGAAAGAACAAATAATTACCATCAAGCTCCATTATAATTTGTAACTTCTTTTCTAAATGAGCCTTGGCTTTTTATATTTAAAAATAACTACAACAATAATAAAAACAGCACAAAATAACCGAATAAAAGAAAAGAAAGAGAGGGATCTAAAAAGGGCGTCATTAATAAATCACAACATAACTTGATTCGGTACAATAATAACAACAATAACAACAACCATAGTATTATTCTTATTATTATTATTTTTGAAAAGATTATTCATATAAGTGCATTTGTAATTAGTAATTAAGTGTAGCCAATTACTTGGCGTGTCGACCAATCAATGATACTGATGATAATGGTAGATATCTGTATGCGAGCTTAATTTGCTTTTAAACTGTTGGCGATTTATTGCTTTGCTTTACATAAATTATTCTTATCGGAATCTTACTGTACTGGTAACGTACTAGTTAATAACATCACGATCTTTTCTCTTTCACACTACAGGTTACTGGCCAGGAGTTGCCCTCAATTCCTATCATAAATGATTCCAGTAAAAATCGACCAATGATTCTCAATCGTACCTATATCCTACAGGTTTCTATTTAAATTGCATCGTAAGTACTAAAATTGAAAAAAAAATCAGATTATTTATTTGATTACCTTATCATCTTGTTTTGAATGCAAATAAACTTATAGTTTAAGAGTGGATGGCTTTTGTTAACTTTTTGAAGGGCAGAAAATTTCAAAACTAAATTTGCTGTTTTATCATTGAATTTAATATGTATTCGAATGCGCTTCTTATTTGCGAAAAATGCTTCCACCCCCCCATTCAACCCCCATTTGCATTTCAAAGCTCGACCTTGTTGTATTCGAATTTAAACCAGAATAGTTGCAATGACTAGCGGCGTGACTTTATCATGAAAATGCATGCTTGGAACAATGGAACAAAGTTCAAATCATTTGTAATGCTTCAGTCGAGAAGATATGCCCAAAATGTACAGAAAGTAAGCTTTGTGCTATTGGAAACTATAAGATGACACTGAAACTAAATATGAAGTTTACGTATCGTTAACTGGTGTAATTATTCAGTTGTTAAAGCAAGCATGCAGATTCCATAAGAACTAAAATATCTCGAAAATTACAAAAAATATCGAAATTGTAGGTGTCTCATTCAATTTTCAATACCATTCTACATCTCGGCTACCCTATAGATTTTTAAAAAAATGACTGGATTTTCCGAAAATTCGAGAAAATGTTTTGCGCTGAAAATGTGGTGCTGACAAAACTAAAATTGTTCTTTGTGTACTTGATAAAAAAAATAAAAAATAGATAGATAGGTAGAGCAAAGTTGACGCTAAATTCGTAGTCTATACCTGTTTTAATGTTCTTTTCCACTTTTTCGGAAAACAGCCTCCAAAGCCACCTATTCTATCGAAATCATAAATCGAAGTAAACAGTAAAATTTACGAATATTCTTTTCAACACAATCGTCCACAATCACAGGTGCACAGCAGGGTAAACAAAATATAATTATACGTTAATCATTATTTTAAGTGGTCCACTACGATAATCAAGACAACCGTATGAGTATCGTAAAAAAATAGAACAAGTGACTTAAAATTGGTTGTGTTGCTCGCGGTAAGAAGATTGTTCATTAAAATTTCTTGAGTAGGTACCGATTAAGAAATATTCTTATCAAGTAACCTGCTATCTTGTACTTATTTATTATTGTATTGATAAGAATTTATTGATAATTACCTGAATAATAAATTCAAAAATCGTCAATTACAATTGTAATTATGATGGTTTTTTATATTTTGTATTTTATTTCATCTTATTAAGATTTAATTAGGTGTTTATTTGAAGAAAATTATTTGATATTCGTACGCCGTACTAATTACATATAATCACGAATTTTACAAATGCAAAAATAGATTAAGCAATCATTCATCATCACTTGACAGAAATCTATGAATATTTATCAATTTTTTTCCCCCATCTATTGTTTATAAATTCTATAATAAACGAAAATATAACATCAATAAATCATAGATAATTTAATATGCGCGACCGAAGGTACCCTCTAATTCTTATAATTTCGCGATAATTTTGCAGGTATTCTCATCAACATGTGGAGGGAAAAAAAGAAATGGTTATCCTTATACCTATGTATATACAAGAATGAAGATTCGATCTGTACGCAAAACAATATTCCATTCTCAAAATACAAATTTTAACCTGTCATTGAAAATATAGCTTAGATTTTGATTGATGCATCCGTTCATCTATATTTTAACACAATTTGTTTACTGTTAACGAAACATAGATTTAGGTAGGCAATGTCTAGATTGGATCGTTGTTATTTTCTTTTTCGTCTTTCTAACAAAGCTACCAGATAGAAAACTAAACAGGTAGAGAATAATTTGGCGCCATACCATCAAAAATAGTTTAAATTTTTGAATTTTCGACCGATCACTGGAAATTTAAACAATAATAATTATCGGACTCTACCACAAGGAAGAGAAAACAACATTAAACTACTTATTTTAATTTTAGAAACTTATAATAAAATTATAGGGAACTATGACGTTGGTTTTGATTAATGAACTTTTGTGATAAAACAAGGAATATTATTAGTTATTAGTCCCGAATTTTTAAGTTTATAAAATTTCTCAGTGAAACAATTTGATACTCATTGTGAAAATCAATTATTAAAGGTGTAAAAAAGTGGCTCAAGTATTCACAATAAACTGTGAAATTTCTTGTTGATTCTACCACTTGAGGGTTTATTTATATTGGCATCCATTCGATTGATATTTGTGTTTCTCAAAAATTTGAATTGTTTACGCTTTCTACCTAAGTTGTTTTTAAAACAAGAACCAAGTCCTCTGACAGGATGAAGTATTTTAACGATGCGGAAGTCCTGAATCATGTATTAGCAAAAATCTAAAGATCTTAGTCGAGATTATTCAAAAACTATTGTCTCCTAATAGGTTTTGTGAATTTTTGTAGAATATCAACTACCCCCAGTTAGTTTTAAGTAATATTTAACTGAAAAACGATCGTATTATTCAATAAAATTTTATAATAAAACAATATTGTTTGATCAATTGTTTGTATTTTTATTAAACTGACGATATGTTGCCAAAACATCTGCGTAGTAGTAACAGCTTTTATTTCTAGTGTCAAAGAACTGAAAACTATATAAAGAGAGAAAAAGAGAGAGAGTATAAATTTGCTCGTGTTTTGATAGAATGTGTTGATAAGATAATTGCTTTATGGATGAAGTTTGTCGAACTTGGCCTAAATGTCCCGGACGCAAAAATTTCCCACAAAAACAACAATTTCTAGTTGGGGCCGGTCAGTTCTGTTTGTTCTATTTCTAATCGAAACAGTAACAACAACAAGAACAGCGAAAAATAATTGCAATCTATATGGGTAAAAACTGGATTTTTCAGGAAATAACGAACTGACCTTCACTATAAAAACAATTACAATGATCAACATGACGGTATTTGCTGTTAATGTTACTTTATTAGACGTTTAATAGTGTAAAATGCAAACAGTTTTCTTTAATTATAAGAAAAAATTCAACATACATAAAATACAATATCCAAGAAACGGCTACAAGTCTCAGATCTGGACTTTCTCTGAATTCTTATAGTACTCATCTACCATCTGACTCAGATCTTGCAAATCAATCCCTATTGAATTTTTAATAAATAATGAACCTGTCTTATGGAGAAACTTTAGAGAAGCTATCGTTATTGTTTATTTTTAATGAGCGAAATTATAAATAACGTCCAATCAACGCCTACATGATTTACAATATTCTTAGATAGGTGTGTGTGCATGATCTAGACTGCAGATGTTGTCACCAGATAGGCTCCAATGCCCCGGAGCTAAACTTGTGGTGATGTTGGCGATAAGCGCCCTCTTACGGGTGGTCGTCCCGGTATTGAACACACGACCACTCATTTGAATACGATCGTACATTTTACAAGAAGTACACCTATATGGAACAAAACGAAGAGGAGCAACTACAGCTACCACTACCACAACAACAACAACAACAAGTAAAAGAAGTATACAAGTGAACGATGAAGTGAATCTGCATCCTGTTGTAGTTTATAAACAGAGGAAGGGTGAAAGAGGGAGATATATGTATGTGTATGTGTGTATGTATATGTATGTATGTAGTAAGTACGTTGGACTTGCACACTTTTAATGATGTGTCTCCTCTAATGAGATAAGACAAGATTTTAGATAATATAAATTTAATAGCGCCGATATTCAACAATTCAAGCTGAAACGAAATACATGGACAACATGCAATCTTAAACATGCAGCAGATGACTGTTTTTCCCTTCGCAACATTATATTATTTAAATTTTACCATAAGATTCAAGATATGTTTAAGTTATGAATATAGTTAATTGTGTCATTAGCAAAGTCGTAAAGATCACTTACAGATTAATCTAATTTGATAGAGTTGTGAGTAATTAAAGACAATAGAATCATAATTTTTTACATTAACATCAAACTTTACATAGCTTACACTTACACTTGTTTATGATATTTCTTTATTGGCACAGCCGAAGCGCGCATCAGTGCTTATTCTTTATTAGAAAAGCATACACCTTAACTTCACAATAATCATTATTATTAAGCTCAATAATATCTATAATAATTAGGCATTAGCAATACTTTTAGACATAATAAACAGACAACTTTGATTTATTTTGGGTTTTCTCTTTTTTTTACATTTTTGAACACTTTAAAGTTGGTATAATTGGCATGATCGTGAAGTGAACACGCAAGGCCTTAACCGATAATACTTCCATTCCGGTTATCCGCTACCCACTTACTTAATTTATTCGAAAAACCACCATATTTCACATCTTTTAAGAGAGAAAAACATAAAGAAAGAAAAATACATATAAACCGTAATACCTGAACAATGTGCTTTTTGATTTGTATCTTCGTTCCGAATCCCAGATGTGGATCAATAAAAGTGACGTAATTAAGGCGATATATGAATAGTGGATCCAACACAGTTTGAACTTGTGGGGACTTTATTTAAAATTCAGTCACTTAGAGTTGAATGCTACTGGGTGAAAAAAAGAAGTATATAGTAGGTTGGAAAATTTTTAAAAAATTACCATCAATATTTGACTAAACTTTACTTATAGCAAGTTTAAACAAAATCTGGTATGTAGTTTTTGAAAAAAAAAATTGTTTCAACTCTTTTATCACATCTAAAGAAGTTTTATTTAGCTTTTTTATTTTTCTGGTTGACTTTGAACCTATAGTTTTTACAAAAAAAAGACGACATAAGAGTATTAATAATAACATACTCTAGAAACCAAGTGTACGATATAGAATCAGCGATGAACAAAATTATTTGGCATCGACATCAATTTTTTCACTAATTTACACGTTTTAAAACTATAATTTAAAAATTCTGCCATATTGCTCCCCAAGAAAATAAAGTAATCTGTAAATATGGATAAAAATTTATATAAAAAGACGTTGTGGAGCAAGCGCCATCTAACGTTTGCGAAGCGTAATAATCGCAGGTCTATCAAAAGACAGGTTCTCCCTTAAGTCAAAAACGCATGAGATCTATACAAATTTTTAAAATTTATGAATCTGTTAACGTAATCTTTTAAAAAAAAGAGAAACTAACAGTTGGTAATAAAGCTATTACAAACACTGTAAGCTGGACGTTTAGCTTTCTACTTACCTACATGTAATAAAGTAACTGATTTACGGTTTTATGATAATTAGACATTTTTCCTCTAATCATCACAAAAACAGAGCTTTTCACTTGAGACTACCTGTTTCTTATGGTAACTCCTATTCATTGTCGAGCGATTTAAAAAATAATTTAAGGATTTGTAGGAAAGCCCTTGGAGACTATTTTAGCAAGATCAGAACCCCATAGCTCATTTGTAAGGTGATCAAAATACGCCCGTTTTGAACAATGTCGTGATTTTCAAAAACAAATAAACCGGCTAAGAACTAAGAATGATCCAAAGACCCTTTCGTTTTATTCGATTGCATTGTAGGAAAAAAATAAGCAACATTTCCACTTGTTTCAGGCAGGGCCGTCACTAGAATTTTGGCTGCCTGTGTGCAAGAGGCGTTTAAGCTTCCTTTTTAATCGGAAAAAGAAACGACATTTTTTCACAACATGTTTATGAACAATACAAAGCCCAATATGACTTAAGAGTAAAAAATATGGTCAATTTTGGCCGCCCCAAAGATTTGGCAGCTCGTATTTCTTGCACAACATAACAGGTCGCCCCTGGTTCCAGAATAAAATGGAAGCAAACAAAAAAATCAATGTTAAGAGAACCCTCGATTCATTCTTAGTCATTTTACGTGTGAAGCAAGTTTTTGAAAATTACGACATCGTCCAAAATGAGCGTTTTTCGGTCAACTTCAAAATAAGCTACGCGGTTCTAATTTTGCTAAAACATTCTCCAGTGAATAACCTAGTAATCCTTGAAATATTCTTTTGG
>JAZBGW010001202.1:6028-16927 GCA_037464815.1 Mylabris variabilis
TTATAAATAAAAATTGATTGAACCTGAACATAAACTGGAACGAAAAAAATGTTTCAATGCCCTGTCCATAACCCTTCTGTAATCAACAATTTGTTTTCAAATTACTTTGCGTCTTAGACCGGTTTTACTGTATTTTTGAATTCTTTCATATTTATCCCACTCAAAATGATAATATCAAAAATTGACGTGCGTTGGATAGAGCATTTCAAGGTGCATGCGGTACAGCTTTCTATTTTGGAAAAATGCGATAAAATTTTTAATAACAGAGAAAACTCCTAGACTTTGTTTTTTTTTCGTAGATTTTCCTTCATAACTGGCTAAAACTTAGTCAATATTATCGATTTTCAATATTTTTCAATTGATTTAGATAGCAAATTGAAGGAGCTTTCCAAATCTTTGAAAATTTTCCCGATATCTTCGTTAGTTTTCCGATAACTGAAGAAAATTTAAAAATTCTTTTAAACGTGATGCCATGTATAATTTTTAAAATAGAAAATCGTGCTCTCGTGGGTCATGGAGCTCGCTTAAAATCGAATTTTGAAAATTGGGTGAGTTTCTATTTTGGAAAAATGTGATAAAATTCTGAATGGCAGAGAAACTCTTGGACCCTGTTTTTTTCGTAGATTTTCCTTTATAACTGGCTAAAACTTTGCCAATATTATCGATTTTCAATATTTTTCAATTGATTGAAAAATCTTTCCAAATATTTAAGAATTTTCCCGATATGTTTGTTAGTTTTCCTATAACGGAAGAAAATTTAGAAAGGTAATGTGAAAGCCGACAACTTGAAGCTCGCTTAAAATCGAATTTTTAAAAAAAGTTAACCAGCCAGAGGGAGAGAGAGGGCGGAAGTATTGAATAACAGAAACATCTGTTGTGTATCGAATTGACAGAATTGGGTATTTATTGTATAGTTTTAAACACTTATAGTTCCAAAAGAAAGGAATCTTCGGACCTAGATTCTTGAAACAGGTCAGTCACCTCTCAAATATTAACAAATGTTAAATTCGTTTATTGTAAAGAAAAATATTATTTTTCTATTTATTGACTAGAAATTTTTAAAAGTGGCAATTCTTTTATTAAATGTTGCGTAATTTCTAAAAGATGATGTCAATTTCTCTTATTTTCAAAAATTGTAGAAGGGTGCTTCCACTTCTAATAGAAAGCCTAGATGTTGCCCCTCAAGTTCTTGAAAAAATCATTTGATTTTATTGATCAATGAAAGAGTTATTGCCACGAACCATATTTACGTGAAAAGAACTGTATATAAATGAGATGTATTTATCTCAATTGTTTATATTTACAAATATGAAAATTAAACACTTCGAACTGAATCGAAAACCGAAAAAGAAAGCGTTATTTTCGCAAGAATGAAAACCCGAACCGAACCGATAAAAGAAAAGTTGATTGAACTGGAACGAAAACCGGAACGAAAAAAATAACAATTCGAAGCCCTGCTTAGAGCCCATCTGTAACGAAGAATTCGTTTTCAAATTACTTTGCGTCTTAGACAGGTTTTACTGTATTTTTCAATTCTTTCATATTTATCCCACTCAAAATGATAATATCAAAAATTGACGTGCGTTGGATAGAGCATTTCAAGATGCATGCTTTAAAGCTTTCTATTTTCGAAAATTATTATAAAATTCTGAATAGCAGAGAAAACTCCTAGACTTTGTTTTTTTTCGTAAATTTTCCTTCATAACTGACTCAAACTTATCCAATATTCTCGATTTTCAATATTTTTCAATTGATTTAGATCGCAAATTGAAAGAGCTTTCCAAATCTTTAAAATTTTTCCCGATATCTTCGTTAGTTTTCCGATAACCGAAGAAAATTTAAAAATTCTTTTAAACGTGATACCATGCATAATTTTCAAAATAGAAAATCGTGCTCTCGGATTTAGAAAGGTAATCTAGAAGTCGAGGGCATGAAGCTCGCTTAAAATCGAATTTTGAAAATTGAGTGAGTTTCTATTTTAGAAAATGTGATAAAATTCTGAATGGCAGAGAAACTCTTGGACCCTGTTTTCTTCGTAGATTTTCCTTCATAACTGGCTAAAACTTTGCCAATATTATCGACTTTCAATATTTTTGAATTGATTGAAAAATTTAAAAATTTTCCTGATATGTTTGTTAGTTTTCCTATAACGGAAGAAAATTTAGAAAGGTAATGTAAAAGCCGAAAACTTGAAGCTCGCTTAAAGTCGAATTTTTTAAAAAAGTTAACCAGCCAGAGAGAGAGGGCGGAAGTATTGATTAACAGAAACATCTGTTGTGTATCGAATTGACAGAATTGGGTATTTCTTCCAATTTACTACGTCTTGTCTAGCTTTAAACACTTATAGTTCCAAGAGAAAGCAATCTTCTGACCTAGATTCTTGAAACAGGTCAGTCACCTCTCAAATATTAACAAATGTTGTTGTAAAGAAAAATATTATTTTTGTATTTAGCTGACTATTTTTATAGTGCCAATTCTTTTATTAAATGTTGCATAATTTCTAAAAGATAAGGTCAACTTCTCTTATTTTCAAAAATTGTAGAAGGGAGTTTCCATTTCTAATAGAAAGCTTAGATGTTGCCTTTAAAGTTCTTGTAAAAATTATTTGATTTTATTGATAAATGAAACAGTTATTACCACGAACCATATTTACGTGAAAAGGACTGTATATAAATGAAATATATTTATCTCAATTGTTTGTATTTACAAATTTCACTTTAAACTGAACCGAAAACCGAAAACAGAAAGACAGCGTTATTTTTTCAGGAACGAAAAACCGAATCGAACCGATAAAAGAAAAATAGATTGAACCGAAACGAAAAAAATAACAATTCGAAGCCCTGCTTATAGCCCTTCTGTATCCAAGAATTTGTTTTCAAATTACTTTGCGTCTTAGACAGGTTTTACTGTATTTTTGAATTCTTTCATATTTATCCCACTCAAAATGATATTTTTCTCGTAAATTCTCACGGAAGAAAGGGTCGTATTGTTGCATATGATGAAAATAAATGAATTTCCCCAACTTTGTTTTGTTGTACTAATGCACCGACGACAATGTGAATTTTTCAAACATTTTCTGTATATACGAGTTGAGCATTAATGCTTGAACCACTTTTCTAAATTCCACAAAAGTTATTGCAATATCAAATACAAAGTGTTGAAAATCATCTGCAAGTTTTCACAATAATCCGATTTTCCTAACAAATCTTGATCTGTTTGTCTATTTAAAAGCAAAGTCAACATTGACTTTAATTCTCGATTTATTCCAACCTCTGTCATCTGTCACGTTATAAATTTCATCAAGTTGAACATTAATTTATTGTGAAATGTTTCGTAAAACACAAAATAAGCATATTGTTGTTTACAATAAGAGAAATGAACATTATTATTATGAATTTAGTTAATTTCAAAGTTAGAGAATCGTGTTTTTTCAGTCGCAATTGTTTGCAATTCGTTAAATTCTACATATGAGCAACATTTTTTTTTTAGATAATTATTCATTTGTAAAGATGTAGATTGATTGTGCTTTGAATTTGGAATTGTTGATAATTTCCTGTTCTAGAAGTAATGACGCTTTTTTATTCGAACGTTCAATCGATTATAAGACTTGATAAGATACAGGAATGTGCTTTAATATCCAGGGCAACTCCATAGAGTCTATCATTTTAATATACAATATACTAGACTGTATTCAAGTGTAGGCAGTAGAAGGATTTTCAAAGAATTGCTGACTCTATTCGAATACGGGCGCATCCACCATTATTACAACACTTCAATTTTAATCGTATTACCTACTCATTAAAAAAACCATTAAACTGAGTTTAAGGCCATTGATAATCGCCCCTATATAATGAATTCTTTATATAGTACAAGTAGAATTTGTTATGAATTATTCACTTTGATGTTGTTCTAGGAACAATCCACATTGTATTTATACACATTATTTGCAAGAAAAGCCAACCGTATTATTTGATATTAGGGGGGGATTGAGTAAATTACGTCAACTTTCTGAGTGTTTAAATATTCAAATCAACTATTTACAACAAACACAATACACCCCTATAATTTCTCTGTGACGTGGAAAAGGATTTAAAATTTATGCCCCAAAGTTCAGCGAGACCGAGCCCTTCAAAAAGGCTTCTTCTAGAAGTATAAAGAGGGTACATCTTTGTTATTTGGACACTTGGCTATATTACTTTGTTAATTTACTAAAAATAAAGCAGTAGTTGTTTTGAAATGTACCGAAAACCAACAATAAGGACCGAGAGAATCGATACAATCGTTACGTTTACATTTCTTATTTTATTTTTGGAAATCTGTATAGTCGAAGTATAAAATAGTATAATGCGGATCACGCTTTTATTGTGTCGTATAAAAGATACCAAACTTTTGACTCTTTATCTATCTCGTTTGAATTTTTATGAGACGTACAACAACAATAGAGTGTAACCGGTAAATTTAAAGTTTGAATTTTCATTAAATTCTTCAATCTTGTACCCCAATTATTCTCAACCTAATTAATAAACGTATATTTGTGTAATGTAAATTATTCAAAATTGCTCCCAGCATAATCTCAAATTCGCTTTGTTGTAACGATGAAAATAAAAGATTTCATTGTTCTATGTAACGTAATCTCAACCAATATCGGATTTCCTACAAGTCCTCTTTAATTCGATTCCTAGTTTCAGTATTGTCAGATAGTTGTGTGCAGTAATCCTGACTAGCTACCGGCGAATCCACTATTTTTCAGGAATCACAATTCAACAAATCAACGATTTCTAGTAGAGTGCTTTAGAATTTTGTCCTGAAATCTATTCGGATTTTAGATAAAACTTTGGATAAATATTTTAATTTATCGTAAAATATTTTCTGGTAGCGCAATAAATCATTTCGTTGAGATTAATTAAAATCGAGCGTTATAAGTGACCTCTTATTACCATCAGAATTTCATCAACTTTTTCAGCTTAGTATGCAAATTTTGTTCAACTTTTTCTCTCAATATTTGTAGCATAATGTTTAATTTATGCAGTAGTAGCTTTTATCGGTCTTGAAATATAATTTATTTTATTTTTGTGTAAATACTTTCATGCTTTTGACATTTTTAAAACATATCTAAAGCTTTTGTGTATGTTTCTCTCTTTTTTATCTGGCATATTAAAGTTTTTAAATGATAATAAGCTACTCTACGTCTGATATACATAAATCTCCACACAATATTTAATTTTCATAATTTAGTCAATATTTAACACCGGATTTGCTGTATTAAGAATTTGTCTATTGATCCCGGCGCATCCACCATTTTTTAAACGTATTATTTTTGGAATGTTTCAAAAATCTTTTATATCAGAAATCTTTATAAATAAGCTACACTATTTGTGCTATTGTACTAGTTTCCGCTTAGTACACAAATTGTATCAAATTCTCAGTGATTTACGACTATTTACAGTAAGATTATTAACTCAAACTACACTTACTAATCAGATTTATCGCACGATTTATCCTGTACTGGTTAATCTGATTGCTCTAACTATTAATAACAATATTTCTATTTGTTTACTTCAAAATCGTGTAAGCTTTCAGGAAATAAGGCGAATATTTTTTTAGATAGCGACAATTTATGGTTGATTTCCTCAGAATTCCATCTAACGATTTTTTCCGATAGAATTTTTAAAAAGTTTCTTACGCTAACAATATTCATGCTATTGTTCAATCGTGTACAGCCTGTGGCGCATCCACCATTTTTAACGCTTTAAATATTAGGAAAATTTCCAGTTTCCAATACTTGTACGATTTCTGATTTATTGCCATTTATACACGAGTTATTGAATATTTTAGCCGACGGCACATCTAGAATATTCAAAAAAGTTCCGTCGTTATTTCAGATTATGTCGAAACTTATTGTTATATTCGAGCAAATCGAAAATCGGTAATATTGAACGATATGAGATTATAGTTTCATACAAATATTCTATACTTTTTTAGCGATTCAATTATATAATCAGTGTTCTAATATTCAAGTAATTTTTTTATTCTGTTGTTGCAGTTTTGCAATATCCTCTCCATCTCTACGCTAACAAAATTTAACTTTAACAACTTCTATTTTGAATAGGAATTACCGCGGCGAACACAACGAAACTTGTAACAGTTTATTAAATTTCAGCTAACCAAACATCCACAATAATTTTCATACAACGGTATTGATAAAGTTTAACTTAAATTAAGATATAATCACGACTACTTGTCGTTTGATTCATTATTAAAGTAGGAAGAAAACAATTTTGACGTAAGATAACTTTTGGGAGTAACCGTGCAATTTTCCTGGCCTTTTAACAACACCAAAGAACACGATTTTCATCAGGAAATAACGGGAATATTTCAACAAATTATTAAATATGATACTTTTTGTTTAAATCTTCAAACAAAGAAATTCCCACAGGATTTTTATTTGTATTTATGAGAAAAACAAGAAAATTCGTATTCGCTTTTCCATTTATATTCAACTGGAATCGTACTTAAATCACCATTGTTCCTTTTATATCTTTTAAAGTGAATAATGATTTATAATTCAACTTTAGTACGGCAGTATCGTTTACGTAAAACTTGCTCATTTTGAAGATTTTATTAAATTTTGTACTCCACTTTCTATATTTCGCATTATTATAACAACTGTTAATGTCAAAACCACTTCAAACTTGATGATTATCACAGTTTGTTTTAGAACAAATTTGGTTCATATGCGGCTAACATCAAGGCTAACTCACAAGACTTTACTTCCAACTTCTTAATTAATCGCGTTGAAGTCAATTATTGGTGTATAAACTACAATACAAACCATTAAATTTGTTTAAATAACATTAAACGTATCTGAAATGGCGAATGTTCGTCCCAAAACTACAAAAAGCGAGTTTTAACTTGAAATTTAATTTGAAGTCATTATATATAATTAAATCTCTAATGGAATTATGAGAAAATTAGTAATCCTTTTATAATAATGTACGAAAGTATGAAATTAGACAAGCTGACACGACTAATCCAAAGTTCGTAGTGAAAGTGACGCTTTTAAGGGTCACGAATTTTTTTTAAAAAAATCAGTTTCTCTCTACACCAAACGTATTTCCAATCGAAACTTCTAGAATATCACGTGCAATTCTGTTTATCTCCATCTTAATTTACGTGTGACAAAAATACGTATCCGAAACAAAAAAAAGTGCTTATTATAGAAGATCGAAGCCTTCCGCCTGTCTCGATGATGATTAGATAAACTTTTCTAAAAATACAATCGACACGTGGCTGTTTTGTTTCCTGACTTATTGGCTCATCTCCTCATCGTCTATTGAAACAAGGTCGGTCGACTCTCATGTGAGTACATTCACTCTAATTATTTGTAAGATACGGCAAGCAAATTGAGAAATAAGATTTTCACACGTAAACGCTCCTTTAAACTTCATCACCCCATCAGGTTCACTGATCAAATCGATCGTAATGTGTTCTTCGATTGTATTATCGAACATAAATCGGTAATATTTCATAAAAACGATGTTTATTATACGAAAATCTGAAAAGATTTGAAGATATTCAGTTTATGTTGTTTTTATTGTTTCCACAAAATCAGGCGAGTTAAATTTATTTCACTACTCTGTTCGATAACAATCAAAGGGTTGTTTGTTTCAAATAAAACGACTACATGTCGATATTATTATTATTTTTATTATTATTATTATTCCAGTCGAAAGGATAAATAGATGGCATCTATGGTAATCGTTAATTAAATTATGCACATAATTAGAATCAATGTAGTTTGAACTATTATCTGAATGTAGATTTGCTAATAGGACATTGAATTAATTTTGCAGATTTCATCAAATAATACAATAAATAAAATTTTGGATCAAATTAATAATAAATTCTGTAATATTTAACACTGACCTGGAGACTGAACTAAGTAGATCCGGCCATGCTAGAGTCAGTAATGAATCTCTAACGAACAACTCCCATGAGGTTAAATGGGACTCACTAAACACCCTCTCGGAACGTTGTAAACGTGGACGTCCTACTTTTGCTTTACCATCCATCTCTACATAATAAATATTATCGATTATTGATATATTCAATGTAATTTTGTTTACAATCTATGATAATATTTATCAATAGTTACAATAGAATAAATCCTATAATCGTTACTATAATTAGAAGATTATTGTTTATAAATACAGGGAAGCGAATTTCAACTCACCATAGCCGATTGAAATGGACCACACGTGCCAAACAACAACGGATTGTAACTTCTTCGAGAATCTGTAATATCAGCAAAGAGATGGATTATTTGTTCAAAATTCGAACAATTTGTAAAGTATTTAAATTGAGTTTATATGGATCAAAAGCTAAAGTACACAACAATAAAACTTTTCGGTTAAATTACGGTTGAGTGAATTGATCATTAATTACAACTGTTGTACTTCTTGAGAATTCATTGTACAGTTGAGAATACGAACAAAAATTGATTAATCACTTACTCGACTAATTATTGTTGATTGTTAAAGTTTTCTTGATGGCAATTTCAATGTATATAAGTTGAATCGATAGCTAGCATGCATTTCGGTTACATTTATTCAAAGGGTAAATTATACATGAAACTAGTGCTACTCATTTGAATATTTCTGATTACGAAACAGAAACACCCACGCTTTAAATAATATTACACTCCATATTCGTAGATTTTTTTCAACAATAACCGATAGAAATCTCGCTGAAATATCAACTGTAGTTTCGACAATAAAAATTTTATTATTTTATAACTTTCTTTATATTTTTTACGATTCTAAAACTCGCACGTTTTAACAGCGAAAAGTTTGGGTGTAAAAATGGTGGATGCGCCGGGCGAATTCGCCTCTTATTATTGTCAATATATTTGATTTCAACTTGGAATTTATTCAATATCGAATGAATATCTTGAACTTGACTCATCACGGATAAATTACGGTAATTATAATTTATGAATGATGCAAAACATTATAGATTCTGTCGTTTTTGTCGATCTTAACTTGTGAGAAATTTATGGAATTTAATAATGCCAACCGTAAGTCAATCAATATCGGTTTAATTATATAATCATCGCATTTGTGATTAATTATAATCGATGTTCGTTAAAGACAATTGTATTTTTTTATTATAAAGTTTACAGTTTATTGAGTAATAATCATATTTTATATCAGTTAATCCATCTATTATTCTCGAAATTATCTGCATTTTGATTAGCAGATGTGAGAATTGCGTGTAAATCTATAAATTTGTTTGCAACGGAAATAAATCAAATTTTAAGACTGTTAAACAGTGTGACAGCTTTTGATAAATTTGCATATGGAAATAAATCACGAAAATAATAGAATCGTTTGTTTGTTTATAAGGAATTTAACTATGTGTAGATTATATTGCTTTTACAACAGATACGGTTATTGTAAATCTTGTATTATATATTCTAGATGCGTTGATACTACCTTCAATGATAAATATTATTATTGATGTTGGTGGAATATTACGATAAAACGACAGCTGGAAGCCGGATAAAGTCGCTATCATCTTGTTTTGTTTGTTTTTCAGTAATGCTGTTCAAACTATGCTATTTTTCATATATTTTTCAGAAAATATTTTATGCCTGGTCTTTCTTCTTATCACGCTAGGCGGAATAACGAATTATTCTACATTAGGACGGTGTAATTAAACAAATGGGAATATATGGCTTCTAATTTTATGGTGTTTTGTTTCTATAAATGCAGATAATTTATTGTTGGAAAGAGATTTGAAAATTTGAAATTTTTGTAAGATATTCTCGGGATTTCAAGCTACTATTAACAAATTTTGACCGATTTTAGTCGGTATGAAGAGAAGCTATTCAGCTACGACGAAAAGTTCTTAGGGCAACTCCCATTATTTGACGATTCATAAAATATTTCAAACATTGATAGGAGAGTCCCTGGAGGTCATTTAGCAACATTAGAGCCTCTTAGCTCATTTGGAAGTTGGTCAAAAGACTCTCGCTTTGGACAATGTCGCGATTTTCAAAAATGAGCTAAACATACAAAAGCAATGACTCGTAGATCCTTTGAACTGTGTTTCTTTTCATTTTTCTCCATTACATTCTAGAAAAAAAATTGAGAAAAATTTAAAAATATCAATGTTGGAAGGAGCCTCGAGTCACTCTAAATCGTTTGGGAATGTTTCGTACGCTTTCAAAAATCGCGACATTATCAGAGACGAACGTTTTTTGACCAATTTCCAAATAAGTTACGAGCTTTTAATGATCTCCAGGAATCCTCCTATGAATCCTTGAAACATGTTTCGAATCGCTAAGTAATGGGATTCGCCATAAGAACCTTTCTGAGCTGAATAGCTCGGTAAAACTCAACGTTTTTATTTGTTACAATAAATTACAGTTAAAATGAGGGCATTTAGCAAAATTATTCTTGCACTATAAAAAATTTGCTTTTCCCTGATTAATCTGGAATACTTAATCAGTTAATCACACACAATATGTCGCATACAGTGTGTTATCAGTCTCGCAACGATTAAATGAGATATATTAAATATTAATAACAGATTAAATCTGAATTATGTTATATTTTTAGCTACATATGTTCTAAATTTAGAATATAATATCTAATAATACACAATATCTAAATCATATTGATTAAAGTTGACTATTTTAACATTTATCATACGAAACATCACTCGATGTTCGTATTTCAATAGATTCATTTGAGTTGAAATTATTAGCCACTAAATCGGTTTGTTTCTATAGTTAGAAATTAGATTTATTACATAGATAGTCGGTTGAATCTTAAATAGTCCACCTGTATACAGTGAAGCTCAATATGGTGAAAAGCAACGAATTGTTAAGATTTC
>JAZBGW010001203.1:0-16927 GCA_037464815.1 Mylabris variabilis
AATGTAAATATGGGCAGCTAAAAAAAGTAGGTATCCCTTATTTTTTGATGCTCTACCTGTATGTAAAGTTTGGTCAAAATCGGAGAGGGACAGTTGTGTCACTTTCCTTGTTAGATAAGCATAGGAGAGAGAAATATCGACTTTTTCCCCAGTTTGGCTTATTTGAAACAATTTCGTCACCTTTCAATAAATGAATTTTTTGATAATTAACCAAGTTTAATGATTAGGCTGTACATACAGTTTCTTCAAGTTGTAATTTAACGAAACAGAAAACGTACAGGAAACGAAATAGATTTGATTTCGCATTTGTACATTTTCCACATTTAGTGGAATTACGATTGTATCAAAGATTCAAGATATTTCCAACTTGAACGTGAAATTATTTCCCTTACAATTTGTGCAAAAGTTTATTTTTCTATTTCAATTAGCAATTTTCTGTTTTATTGATCAATATTTACCAGTACACAAAGAAGAGACATCTTCGTCATCCGCTAAACTTTATGTTTAATGCCGTCGAATTCTGGAGCCTGTGGGAAAAGCTCCAAGTAACGTGCCTTTCATTTACTCTTTTCCAGTTCTAAAACAAATATTATTGGCTATCGTGTAATTTGCGTTACCTCTCGAAGGGGCATCGTCAAAGCTGTTATTCAATAAAATATTTAGCAAAATTCACATAAATAAACAACTTTAAAGTATCTACAAAGTAGAGCATCAATACAAATGGTTAAAAGAGATCAAAGAATAAAATTGAATTTAAACTCTATGTACCGATTATATAACAAAACGTTTTAAATATCTATCGAATTCATGTATTTGACTCATCCTTTATATTTAATCAATGGATTTAAAACAAAACGATGTTATATTAAGAATAATAGGCATTCCCTTGTTGCTTGGTTTGCGTTATCTTTATTCAGTCTACTGTAACCGACAATTATAAATCGGAATGGACATTTTCATTGAGAACAATCTGAAACTTTCCCCAAACACCATCCACAATATTACGATGATGATTCACTCAAACAAATACTTTTGTTGCAATAACCAAGGAGATTTGCATATGCTGTTGAAAAACAAATAAAAACAATTTTAACTTTACATTCATCAAAACAGCTTTATTATACGACTATTAAATCACATTAAATTCAACCAGACTACAGAATTCTNTCTAGACCATTTCGGTGGATCTTGCCAATTTTTTTTCAACTACAAAAAACTTTACACTTTAGTTACTAATATTGCCTAAGGACTTTTATCCTCATTTTGCAGAGTGGATGAGTTACTACGTTCCATTCAACCGATTGCGGCAATATTAACGTTTTTCATGCGATTTTGTAATTTAAAAAATTAGAAAAAATATAGTACAGATTTGTGTGTTTTTACAAATCGATAAAGTGGAGTGGTATTGGTAAAATGAAGTATATTATATATATAGAGAGATCGGAAGGATCTTAACGTCGAAAACAGATCCAATTTAAATGCAAAGTGTGAAATTGAATTTTTATCCATGTCTTAATACAAATATTATATAAGATACAATAGTATTGGGATTTACGTAATTTACTAAAAACATTTTAATGCTAAATAATGCAAATTAACGCAAACAAGTCGATGTTGGTGCGTTTTAAAGGCAATTCCATTACGCGAAATTCATTCAAGAAGTTGCTCGAATTCTAAACGGGAACATCGAATAGTTGTTATGCTATTTTACCATTCCAACGTCGCTATAATAACTTTATAATTTAAATCGAACATCATTTACCAAAACTGGATTTTTAACTTTTCGTATTTGTATAGAATTGTACATTCAACAATGATATTTAGCGATGACGGCAACCTCATTTTTGTTGCATAAATTCAGTCAACGGCTTGCTTCATTAACGGTTTGAAAAGTTGAACATCTCCAAAGTTTACAAATTAAAATTGCAAAATCTGTCTTCTACTGCCAAACAGTTTAACTTGACTATTTTGACGGATGGTTTATAATTAAGTTTTGCAACTCGGTAGGTGTTCCCTTTCCGGACGCTTTCGCCACAACTCCAAAACAACTACATTCGAATAATTAAAACCGAATCACACATTTTCCACCCGCATATAATCATTATAATCCTCAATATTCCCCAGTTGAAATTGTTTTATATATAAGAGTGGTGGTCGATTCGAATCGTGTCGAACAATACAAATTGAGATTTTCTACGAACAATTCGATGCTTAGAAACCGAATTATTTCGATGACGGATCCTAATTCCGGTGTCATCGGCAAGATCAAGTTTGTCAAATATCCTGACAGGATATTAAGATGAACACGACACGATCGATTTGACCTTTTTGGTCTTTCAATGATTATCTCTTCGTCTGTATTCCGGATAAAACGAACCATTATTATTATTATTATTATCCGAAATTTACGTGTTTCAGTGTGCAGATTAGACGGATTGAAATTCTATCGAACGGTCAGACATTATTCTAAATCAAAAAATAATCCACCTAGTCATGCGACTTTTTTTGAAAGATTTAATCTTAGCAATAGAGGAGAAACTGGTGTTGTTCTTGTCGTGTGCCGTCAACAGGCATGCAATATCGGCTGACAAATAAACTGGCAACAAATTTGAAATTTTCACCATCTTTTAGCTAGTTGCAGCATGATTTGACAATTTTCGTTGCAATATTACAATTAAAATTAAATTTACCAGCGAATCATATTTTATTTATGGCAAATTTACAATTTATTAGTCTATTGACAATGAAATAGATAATTTTAAATATCACTGTTATCATTTAATTTAAACATAAATTTAATTTGATACGTTATATGAGGAATTGAATATTTACTTAAATTGTATCCCCAGTAATCGATTGTGGTCATCGTAGAGCAGCCCTTGAAAACCTTATACGTATCTCAAATATCGCCACTATCCAATATCACACCTCAGGGGTTGTTATTGTATCCCTGACTTAACGTATAATAAAAATAAGGAAGCTTCACTTCTTCGGTTTCTAGATTCAGTAAGTAAAAACAGAAATATATTTTTGACCAATTAATCTTCCCGAAAACATTTCTCTTAGGTATTGTTCTGTAATGGTGGTGAATTTATCGATGGTCGAAAATACCCTCAGCTATTTTCATCGTTAAACAAAAATAATAAAGTCCGCCATCGTCTGTAGCCGTTATATATATGATAGTGTGTATTCAATTTTCTTGTCTAAATAATGATCGCTCCCAACTGACAGTGGTGAGATCTTTCGTTGGTCATAACACCAGTTTTGCTAAATTGACACAATCTAGATTAGGACGGCTACAATGGACTACAATGCAAACCAACCCGGTTCCTTGTCAAGAGCCAGTCTATCTTTGCGGTTGATTGTTATGTGCGATAGGTGATTCAAGAAACTGGTAGTGCTTCAGTCAGCGATGGATTAACGGTCAAATTCCCATAAGACTATCCCTCTACAAACACACACACACACACGCAGGCACTATCATGCCTTCCCAAGGATTTCAACACTCTTGGGGCCCATACTACTGAGCACCACACAACCACCCGAGAGGATTTTAAACGGGACTCGGGTATTTGCCGGTCTAAAACGTCTTCTCGAATTCACTAATTTAACGATGACATAGAAAAAGTGTCTTGCATTCCGTACAGTTCACTGGCTAACAATAATCGTGCATGATTGTTTCGCCACAATGGTGTTAGACCACACAACTTGAAGCATTCGAAGCCAATAGAAATCCGTCATCTGTGGAATTTTCTATTGATAGATTAAAAATTTGTGAGTAAAATTAACTGTGAGAATTGTCGTTTACAATTTAAATTTCGCCAATGTCGAAGCTCTTTCTATTTGTAATTCTAAATAAAATATTTCCGCCTACTATCGGTTTATGTTATTTTAGTGTAACAAAACAGGAAAGAAAATCACATCTCACGGAACAATATCCGTTGAATATTGGATGTGGTCTTGACCAAATTTCTCGATAAAATATTTGCTTCAAACGCCTATCAATTGGCGATTATATTTACGATTTCAAGTATTTATACGCAATCCTGTAGGAGTTGTAAGCTAAAATCAACAAAAAATCGATCCTGTTTGATTCCCAATTCAACGATAAACCAATTCAATTAAATTCTTGAAGCGATTTATATTCCACAATACATAGAACAGATTGAAAACTGTATCGATTATTGTTTAATTTCAAAATAACTTTCTATATGCATCAGTTACTTCAAACAAATCAAACTTGCATTGTTTCAACGTATTATTGTTACCACTACCATTACCAACTTTACTATACTATAAGGAAACCAATGTCTCGTCCCGCATTGCTTTACAGTATCTCAACATTTCTAGTTTAATTCTAGAGAGCATTAATTAACAAAGATCAATAGAGGGGATGAGAAACAGGCTCTAGAATTTAACAGTATGTTCAGGATGCAGGTGCCTCCAGTTTAACCACACACACAACAGTCCAGCAACTCAGTTCCGGATGACTACTACCATGTCTATGCCAGAAACAAAGCAGACTAGTTTGTAACTAGCTCAACAATAAAATCTCTTCAGACAAATATTTGGATGTTACGATACTGAGCAAAGAGTTATCCTAGGGAGCTGGCAAACAGATTTAAACAAGAATAAAACGACAATTCTAATATGTGAATCGGCGGTATTGTATTCGTTGAAAATTCACTGAATTCATCCGGAAAATTGCAAGGTTTCATCGGGCAAAAACTAGAGAATCTCTGATTTTCATTACAATAGTTGTTCGCCAAGAACCCCTAGTTGTATCATATATTATCAGAATATCGAATAAATCGGATATGTTATTATTTAGTATAAATTATCCACATCAGTACATGCAGCATATTCGATACATTTATAATGAAATGTTAAATAGGATTCAAATTGGTGTTTTGATTAGTATTTACAGAAATTATCATATCAATACGGCCAAATTTAATGAATTAACAATGAATAATAAATCCCCAACTAGAGCGCCTTTTTTTAATTCAATTTGACTAAATCTGAATAAATAGAACCAAATATAATTTGAATAACAACATTTTTGTTAATTTTCTTGGTAAAAATTGCGGTGCAAATGACACAAATCCAGTGTTATTATAGCCCGATTTCTAGTTGACAGACGGCGAGTTTCCCATCAGTTTTAGAAGTGATATAAAAACGAAATTTCCCTCCTTTCTTTTCCATTTTCGTCTCTATATTATTAGCCATCCAACCACTAAATGCATTGATGATTTAACACGTACTGCACACGAAGGCTAGGAGGATTTAAACTTGGAGAAATGAACGAATCGAAAGAGAGGAGAGAAAAAATGGAATGTATGAAAGAAATCGTTTGTTGGGAAACTTAAGATTACTTGAAAACTTATTAAAAAAGTTTACCGAAGATTCTTGAAAAAAATATTGCTCTTTCATACTTCAAATCGTTACAAATCTAATATTTAATATTTCTTCCTTTTGGATTTTATTTGTGTTTTTATGTGGTAATGCAATTGAAGATTGAGCATGTCACCGATCTGATTTAGTAGAAATAAAGCAGATTTTAGTCTCGGTTAAAATAAATTTTATACGAATGAATAGACCCTTGATGTAGAGAGCTTGCTTTTATAGATACACAGATTTGCTTTATTTATTCCCAATAGACAATGCGTTATTTCTGTTTGATTTATCAAATTGCAAACAAGTGCATTGCTTGCTTTCCGAGGATTATAGAACTTATTTTCATTTTTATCAAAAATATCCAGGTTGATGTTTACAAATTTTACCTTCGAAAGTGGTGATGTATAAAGAAATCCGGTTGCTACCTTTTGCTAAACAAAATTCCTGCTCCCTGCCAAAGATTTACAATGTTTAACCAGGTAGAGTGGTCTTCTTCTCACAATTACAAAACAATTTTTGGCGGATCAGGTTACAAACAAAGCTTAGATTGTCCGATTTTAGCGTTTGTGTAACTTATCCGGTTTCTACCCAGAAGGTATCCAGAAACCCAAGTTCTATTACAACCAGTCAAGCTTCCAGTTTGTTAACGTAATCAACGACGGCTACCTAGTTTCTGACCATGTTTATATATCTGGATCATTGTTGATTTACTGTGGTTCAACTGTTTCAATCGAAAGATAGAAATCCAATGCAACATATTTTCGTTGTTATGAGCTTGCTTCTCTATTCATCTAGACTCTAGTGTAATATAAATCCAGTTCAATATTGATTTCTTGTTTCCGGTTTGCACGTTAACTTGATACAATTTACTTTCAAAATTGTTTTAACTTGTATTCTCAACGGATGTGCTATTCATAAATGTCGATATGGTCGTCTATGGTCGCCCAATTATTTTCCCCCAAATAAGAAAAAACACAGCTTTAATTAACTTGATTCACATAACTTTACCGGATCGAAATAAAGCAAAAGTAATGGAAAGTTTTGCTAGCTTAAGAGTTTACACAAAGTTTCACCTGAAACTCTTCATATCTAGTTTTAGGTAAAAGTATTAAAATATCAACCCCACGATGTACACCTAGGTGCATGGAAAAGTGGCGATTTAAGGCAAGATACTCAACCAAAAATAGTAGGTTCGACTAGGGTTGATATCTTGTAAAAAACATGGGGCAGATAGTAGAAAAATTGAGAATTTAAGTATGTTTAGTTTGAATTTTAAAACATTGCTAACATTGAACAAGTTACCCCAAGCGTTCCTACTTTCGTTTCTTGAATATAGAGAAAGCTTGGTTCACATAACTGAAAAAATGGATATTCCTCATTCAAGGGTCGTTACCTTTCCCAAGTCGAAATGGACAACTTATTAACAGTCAACAAGAGACTTACTTGTTTAGAATCGATGAAATTTTGGCTTGTTATGACCAGATAAAGACCACAGATTAAACTACTAATATAATTACGAATTCTGTTAGTTTGAGTTTAGTTTTAGTTGAACGGACGTGCTTAAGTGTTTCGTTGCGATAATAGTCCACTTTCAAGGATCATAGGAAAGTTTATGTACCGGGAAAAAATCTTAGAATTTAACTTATCAAGAACGGATTGCTCTAGGACTAATTGTAAGTTTGCCTGATCACAATTCGAAATATCTATATCGTTAAAGCTGCCCAACACAATATTGATTTTATAAACAGTACTCATTAAGCGAACAAACACTGGCTCAATGAATTAATTTCATATTGCCGGAACAAAATTGTCACTTGCTCACTTCACTGTAGGTACCGACATCATATGGTTAGTGTTCCTAACAAATCCATTTATCTTGCTTTATTCTATGTGGACATCTGTCTGAGCATTTATGCTAACTTCATGTGTCCTAGTTGTCGTATAAATGAACACACAGCTTTATTTTACCTGAAACTTATGAATTTATTGAAGAAAGCTGAGCGTTTGGACCAGGAAGTTACTTTCTTATTACACATATTTATGCAAAAAGCTTGGAATATACAGGATTTCTCTCATCATCGATTAGTTGAACAAAGTTCATATTAACTTCTCCGATTGCCAAAATTCCAACGATAAAGTTCAGTTTATAAATAAGAGAGATATAGAGAGTCGGCCTTTTGTGAACTATCCTCTTGTAGCTTTTTCCTCTTTTCATCATCTGGTATCTTTTTTCCCTATCGGAAAGCGTGACAAAAGCTAATTTTCTGTTTCATTAATCCTTTACATTCATTAATTGTTGACAGTCTACTTTAGATACCTGTCTGTGAAGCAACCATCATCAACTATTAAAAGTTATACTATTTAACAAAAACTTCTCTCTATCAATCTGCTGATAAGTAGTTTTCTTTTTTTTTCTAGGAAAAAAAGTTTCAAGCTCTTTTACCTCCCTAGAAACAAACTAAATTAACTATACTTCATTATCGTTGAAACTGAAAATTTCGAAAACAAATTACTCAAACAACAACAACATGAACACTTCAAGTGTAGATTAATCAATGACGATAACTTGATATACGATCACAGTTGGCTATGAGTTATTATAGTGCTTGAAATCGGGCGCGTTGAAACGTTTCATGTTTCCTAAAGTACTTCCAGGTGACAGCTAGTAGACATCTGTGGTCACGCGAAACTTCACCAACGTCAAAGTCAGAATGTCTACGATCTATCATCATACTCATAATCAACACAATATACCCAAAAATCTTGGTATAATCTAAAGTTTGTTCGGTAATGAAACAAATATGAATCAATAGGGAATGGTGTGAAAATAATAAACGTCTAGGTGTTATATTTAGATGGGTGGGGCGAATGAATTATGGGCAACGTTATCGGATTGCACCCTACATTTGATTTAAAAATCGCCTAACTGGAGACACGTTCAAATCGAATATTGACATTTAAGCTTATGGTGGATTACGTACCTAGAGTAGAAACGGTCGTGTTTAATGTAGCGAGAATGACATTGTTATTCATGTTTTAAAGGTCTCACTTGGAATAAATGTCATTATATAGTATACTGAAATACGTTCTGTTTTCGTCATTTATTTCCTTTGGAATGAATGGGGGAGGAAAAAAGAAAAAACCAATTCCCGTTCTTTTAGAATCTCATTAACAGTTTGACTACAAATAAACTTGATTAAATCTTTAATTATTAACATTAGAAGATTGTCACGTATTGACTAGAATACACATTAGTAATTAAAACAAGTGTCTTCGGATTGCTACTAGAACATGTTCGACTATTCTCTCAACGATTATAAAAACGAAATAATTGATACTCATAGAATTTTGTACAACATTATAATAATTATCCAACTGTTAATTATTAAATCGTAATCTATCCCATTTATATAATGCGAATATACCGAATTAATGATTACAGCATGAAATCTACTTAACGATATTACATTTCAACATAGGGTAGCATCAACTTACACAATAATTCTCCATTTGTTTAAAATTAAATAAGGAAAAGTTTCCTCTCTATATAGCCAATAAATAATTGAAAAGCTGAAATACACCGACCACGACTGCTTGAGTTTAAGAACCAGAGAGCACACAATTTTTTTTCCGCCGTAACTGAAAATGCGTTCTTTTCATTAAAGTTTTAATTGAAGCATAATCCAGCCGTATAAAAACCTCTTTACTCTATTTCACTTCAATGTTCTCTCTTCAAGTGGTTCATTAGCAATGCAAGTCAGCTAATGGAAACTGGCATGGATTAGAATGCCAAAAAGAAGTTTTACCTTACACTTTTTATATTTTCATTTTCATAATTCTCTATTGATTTTTTATTGTAGTCCTGAAAGGTAACAAAACGGCAGGTAAAGTCAATTCTACTGCTACACACGCACATACACAAAAAAAACACGATTCTAAACGAAAATTTCAAAATGCTAGCTTGCTTTTGTCGGCCAATTAGTAATTCGGTTTATCATATTCGCTAGGGAATAAACTTTAGAGGTGAACTTTATTACAATTTTCAGCCAGTAATCAACGTTTTATACTAATGTTAACAACTCTTCGGGTTGTTTAATAAATAAAAGGAAATCCCCTGCGGCCAACAGTGTCCTTTAACTCGGCAAAACAATTGTATATAATTCAATTTTGCCATGTCGACAAGCCTGAGATAACGCATGCGAATATTATGGAAAGAAATGGATCGAGCAATGACGAATTTATTCAACTTTATTGTTGTTTTTTATCAAGACGTGACATATTTCAGAGGAGATTTATACTTTATTTGACTTGAACAAAATTCACTATTGGTGGAGAATTAAATGAAGCCATAGAGAGATTTGATTGGAAAATCACCATTTATAGCATGTTGTTACATGTTCTCCCATTGACACATTCAAACTAAGCTCGAAACTGTTTGGATACTGTAGGCTATAATTCAAAACTCTTCCATTTTCCGAAACACGGAAAAATATGCACCAGTCCATTAATATCCTACGGGACAATAGAAATGAAAATTTAGAGTAGTGTATATATTTTAGCGTCCCATCTCGTTCCCTTCCCGAAAAACTTTATATCACATGATATGTGTGTGTACAACGTCAAATATGTTGTTAAAATTGTTTATCTAATCGGTTGAGATGACAATGTGTGTGTGTTCATTCACGAACGATTGCGTGTACTACAAATTTTCATCCTAATTGCATCTAGTGCAGCAACAGCCGGTGCAATTAACTCACCCAACACGTCACACCATCATCGACTATTGTTCGTCAAATATTTGCCCATTAAACTCACTACTGGATTCCCATCATTGACATGTTTGATGTATTTATCTCATCCGGACTGTACATTTCCGATCGAATTAACTGATTTGAAGAATACCAAAATCACAGACCGATATCCTATACAAATCTAACAATTATTATCCTAGTAAATACACAAAAAGCTCGAAATTCGTTCCGTTATTTGTTTAATTTTCAAAAAATTCCATTTATATTTAAAATATAAGTATGTACGAAAAAAGCTCGTATATTTTTTCGTAAAATATATGTTGACGTTATTTTCTAGTTATAACTAGACAACAACACGCAACAGGTGAAAATTTTCCGCCTTGAAACTGAAAATTCATCCACGTCTAGTGCGGAAGACAGATCTTTGAGGCAACTTGCCAATAACATTCTCCCCCTATTTACACACCAATCTATCACAACAAATATAACGAAAATTTTGAATTAGATCTCTGCTTTTTTAGAATTATTAAATTTTAATTAAATTGGAAATTGAATTTAGCTAGGGGTGGATCTAGTTGAAATAATATTGTGGGGTAAGGGATGAAAACTATCAACGTTATTAAGATTACAACTGTCGGATATCCTATATGTGTGTATGAGTGTGTGTATACAACCCCCTTTATCGTATAGTATCTAGTATAATACAACAAGCAATTGATTTTGGGTAGAATTCGTTAGGGCTTTAGATACGAAACAAGCCATGATGCCACGGAAATAATACATAGTGTGTCACAGGGGAGGAATTCGGTATCAATGATTACCGGTTGGCTACATGACAAGGGGGCTGGTGATGGATCACTGCTGGATACGATCTGGTGGTGGGATGTCAGTTCCAGCATCATACACACGTCATGTTGTATGCAAACATGCCAAGCACTAATCCAGTTGGATGGCATTAAAAACGAAAATAGCTCAGTGACAGGCGTGCTCTCATAGTAATTAGTCTAAAAACTTTATTAACATAATGCCTAATCATCATAATAACAACTTTTATCGATTCGTTGAAGATCCAACAATTTCTAATAATCTTTATAATCCAATTTCATTAAAATCATAAAAAGCATAATCATGTTTAAATGTCGTAACGGTGATACATTGGCCGCACCTTATCCAGTTTATTGATAAGCCACCAGTGACAGATCGTCCAATCGATCACTACTTGGGTTGATTTAAAGTATGTCCGACATCTTGCTGGATATATGTTTGAGATTCATCACAAAATAAAACAATTCTTTTCATTTATCGCAATGGTTAATTTATCAATGTCGGCTAACTTAAATGGCTGTACTATTACTGTGTTAAAATTTGAGGAATCCTCCGCTATACGAGAACAACACAAAAAAATAAACGAAATGAAACAACATCGGCAAGAAGCAGATTAAAAACAAAACGAAAAAAAAAAAAATACCGACCGTCTCCCGTACCAACGGATTAGACCAATTCAGTAAAGATTAAAATCGGTGGAACAGATTCGTCTCAATTAGAAAACTGTCATTCAACTAGAAATCCTTCGGGTAAAAATATTTGGAAACGACGGTGATTTGGGGGGCCTTCAGTCAGATTTTTTATTAACCGTTTTTTTACCCAGTTTTGTCTTTGTTTGCGACAGGAAATTATTTACCATCAAAAAATCCTTTACATACATTTATAATTCATCAAACTGGACACGTGTACTTAATCCACTGATTACGTTATATTCCACATTTATTATATACAGAACTGTGTTATACTAGCCGATTATTAGTGGGAGATTTTCTCGCAAGCTGATTTTCCGCTCGACCAAAAAGTCGTAATTAATACTGCCCCTTCTATTTAGAAGGTAGATATACCGGAATTTCTAGTTGATTCCATCAATATTTAGTTAAGCTCCTCTTAGTATTCGAGAAATAATTTCACACAAAGATAATTACAGAGTTATCTATCTACAAGACGACCACCAAGATTATAGACTCTATACAGTTATAACAAGTTAGTAATTTAATCAGATATTTCGTGTAGTATTCGTATATTATATACTAGATATATAAAATAAGTCGAAATGTAACGGTATTATAATTTATTTGCTTCAAATTGGATAGGACGGCTGTCACAGCTACTGCACAACTAAAGGATATTATTATGTAAATCAGGACGATGTCTATCCTTATCGGTTTCAGGCCAGGAACAAGCCCCCAAAGTTTATACAGCATAGACCTACCGTTCGCATGATTATTACCAAATAGACATGTAATCTACTTAATCCCAATCCGTATTTTCATTATTAATTCTAATTAACTGCATTAAAAAAAGTGGATCAAAACCAATCAAATTCTATATTCATTCGCTGAACTCGCAAATGAAAGCGTTGAGAATTTTATTTCATGCAACGAATATTAAAAACCATCCTTTAGATCCTTTCCAACTGTCCGGTTCTCTCTTAAAGCACAGCAAAAAAATAATTCTCTTTTGTTTCAGATATACCAAACTTCACAGGGCCTATTCTGAATGTAACAGTTCCGGTCGGCAGGGAAGCAGTGCTTGAATGCGGCGTAGACAACTTATCAACTTTTAAGGTAAGTAAAGTAGTAATCTTGTAAATTTATCTTGCTAATTTGCGTCCAACGGTTAAATGAAAAACCAGCATTGTTGGCGCCTAATTAAAGATCTCACTAAAAGTGGTAGGTATATAGACGGACGGGGGCGTCGAGGGGATGAAATAAATGACTTGAGTAGGTAGAACAGAAGAAGAAGAAAAAAAGAAACTGTAGCGTGTCGTAAATTAAACGTGAAAAGGCTTAAACATTTTCTTAAATTAAACGTATTTACCTGAATAAGTAGTTGTATTATATAGCAAGCAGGAGTGCAACTGGAATGGAAGGTATTTCAGTTTTATTTCATTAAAAGAATTCCAAAGGAAACGAGAATGAATTTAGTGAAAGAAATGAACGCTCTAATAATGACACAGTTATTAACCCTTTTACGTAAAATACAAAGTTCCTGAAACGGAAGCTGAAATTAACTGTTTATTATTCATACAGCTTGAAACATTGGATTCTCTCACTGACAGACAACAACAAAACCGGATATGAATCACAAATTATAAAGGGCTTCAACTAAATGTGAAACTATTCAATAAATTCATATAAAATTGAATCAATTGTTTCGTGCACGGCTTCCTGAAAGCTTTTTATCGTACAGTCTCTAAGGGGGCGCTTAAGACAATTCCAAGAGAGATTACTAAATCTTCCCAACATTCCAGTTGGGACTGCTGTAATATAGGATCTTATAATAATACTAAACTTTTTAATCCGTCATTTAGCTTTATCCTCCCATCTTATTAGGCTTCTCATCAAAGTTAAATTGTCTATTCTTTCGTATTTATTGTTCAACAGTGAATGTTGAATCTGGCGAACAAAGCAGGTGAGAAACGGTTGAATATAAATTTTAAAAATACGCTAATAAAAGAACGGCAGTTCCAGTCGTTTTTCCATGAAAATTCTAAAAACGTTAATAAAAATGCAATATGATGCAGTCAAGATAAATGTTTTGATTTTGGCAAACGTTCACAAAATTAAGTCATACATTGTCTCACACTATCCACCAACATCATCGTAATACGGTCATACAATCTTTAAATCTAGCCCCTGTTTGTGGGATAGAGTTTTTTGTTAGGGGTGTTTTCGTATTGTCTTACAACATGACATACGAGGGTGTGATGTGTGATTGATTTTATGTCACAGAAATACAAATAGAATATCATATTTATGACAGCTTTATCAATAATTCCATATTAGGATATGGGGGCAAGTCAAAAACTTTATGGTGCAACGTATAGGGAACATTTTTTACAACACTGTACAACCTTATTTCACATGAAATATATCTGTCACTAATAGTCTTCCTTCTATTATTATTTTGTCATTTAAAAATGATGAAAAGGAACAATGGACATTGTTTCTTTCTATAAATGAAACTATGTCAACCACATTTTAACAATGCTTTACTATACAATAAATCGACTAAAAATTGATTATTGTTATACAGGGAAGTGGGATTTTTATTTGAATCAATTTTCGGCGTTAAAATTTTGAAGGTAACATGCTTATTATGATTGTCTAATTTTTCATAAACGTACCTAAAACAGTGCGTTTACAATTTTATTATTCGATAAAGTGCCAAAAAATGCCCCAGTCGAGCTTTTTAACAATTATACAGGGTGTTGATTTTAGATAAGGTTGCTATGGAACTCTTATTAGTTGACAAGTGGTTCGCCAAACATTTTAAGAACTTGTAGGGGAGTTTCTGGAGATCATTTTAGCAAAATTAGAACCTCGTGGCTTATTTAAAAGTTGGTCAAAAAAACGACTCGAAGACCCTCTCAATATTGATTTTTTTATAATATTAACGATCAATTAAGGAGAGCTTTATCCCCGTCTACAACTAAGAAAAGTTTGGACTGGCGTGTGGGATACGAACCCTCGACCTTCCGCTACCACCTGAGCTAACTCCAGTATTTTTGTTTCACTCCAGTGCATTCTACGAAAATTGGGAAACATTCCCACCTGCTCTGAATTCATTGGGGAAAAACGAAGAAAATCAATGTTGGGAGGATCCTCGAGTCACCAGAAATCATTTTAAGTGTTTCGAGAAACCTCTGTACAAATCCTTGAAATATTTTTTAAATCGCTCGTCTGCTAATAGAAGTTCCATAGAATCAACCATATTTTGATCCGACACCCTGTATGTATTGTAAACGTCTAAAGTAATCAAAGCTAGAGGAGGGCGACTGTATCAACAATTATTCCAAGTTAATTTAATTGAATGAAATCGTGGCTTCACTAAAGAGGCTTCGAATTCAAAGCAATACAGTAAATTGAATTGTATAACTTTCAGGTGGCCTGGCTGAGAGTGGACACACAAACTATTCTAACAATTCACAGTCATGTAATTACCAAGAATCATCGTATCGGGGTTACACACAGTGAACACCGTACATGGTATTTGCATATAAGAGATGTACGTGAATCGGATAGGGGCTGGTATATGTGTCAAATCAACACTGATCCGATGAAGAGTCAAATCGGTTATCTCGATGTTGTTGGTGAGTCTTTCTCCCCGATTGAAATTATAAATAAAAGAGAATGCTGTTAAAATGAAAACACGTCTCGAAATAATCCAATTACCAGTTATTTGATGAGCAAATCTTCTTCCTGTTTAATTAATATCCTCGTAGTGCTTACATTTTAAAAGAAAATTACCTCTTCGGAGTGTTATTACAAAATTATTTTGCAAGCTTTTGTGTATCTCTTGATGCAAAGTTAAATATTTTTTTCTTTGTATATTTAACCTTCTTCATTATTATCGTTATGTAGGTACATTTCAAGAATAAAGAAAATCTCGTTTGCTAAGCAAAACAACACGAATTGATTTGTTGTTATTTTTAAATTTCTGCTTTCCTGCTTTACTGGTCTGATATTATTACATTCATTGTGCTTTTAATTTAGAAACGAAACAGGAGAAAAGACGATTTAGAACGTTAATTAAAAATACGTTATTTTCGAATCATCATTATACTTAAGAGAGAAAGCATTTTCTCAGGTGAGAACTGGAAAAATTCTCATCAATCTTTATGTTTGAGTCACGCTCTCGTTCATCCATGAAAGAATTTTCAGGCCAACTGGTTTATAACCCTCGGAGGTCATAATTATACACGTTTTATGCTTTCAGTTCCGCCAGATATACTCGACTATCCTACAAGTACTGATATGGTGGTCCGGGAAGGATCAAATGTTAGTTTACGATGTGCAGCGACTGGATCACCGGAACCGAATATAGCCTGGCGTCGGGAAAATGGCGAAGCAATACCGTTAGGAAACGGCCAAGAAGGTATAAAGACTTGCTTTATTTATGTAAAAAAAAACTCATTTATTAATATTACAACTATAATCACCGTAACTAATTAGTATCGTGTTATTTTATGGGATTAAGTGTGAACTTGGATTATGCGATTAAGCGTTTTTACTATTAACAGGCGACATGCAAGATTGCGATAAGAAGAATACGGCGAACGGAACAAATTTACAACATAACTTTTTTTTAGTCTGTTCATAAACATTAATGATGTCCCTAATAGACGAATTTATCAGTTGCGGTTGCAATATTCCACCTTGTAAATCTACCGAATCACACCTATATGTCAAGTGAAATGTTATTAATCGCGCCGCAGAAGATTAAAATGAACTTGAGTGATATTAATCGGATCGGTTTCAACAATTTTTCCTCTACAAATACAATTTTTAATCGTTCACAGTTACAACTAACTATACACTGTATGCTTTGCCCGTAATCATAAACAAAAGCTTTAAAAAATCCGAAATAAAAAAAAGCACCCACCGTAAAATTATTACCGTAATAATTCACGACAGCTAATCAATTTTATGCAAAACGAAATAACCATGAAATAGTCACATTTGATTTGAGAGGAAATAAGGGTGGATAATACAAAATTGTTTTTTGCTGTTATTGTAGTTGTAAAATAAATCACGGGGAAAATTATAAAAATTTTGATAAATTCGTAACATTTACTAAGTTATTTTACACAAACTAAATTGTGGATGTGTTTAAACATTTTATATAAGTTTTACAACTATTTTCGAAGAATTCGTTCCAATTCCAATCAAATATAAATGTGGAACGTGACTTTTTTCTTTGCATTTTATGTCTCAGTAACAGAAACTTTA
>JAZBGW010001204.1:0-12694 GCA_037464815.1 Mylabris variabilis
AAATCGAATTTCCAGACAGATTTTCAAAATATTTTTCACTTATGGTCGTGAAGTAGCTAAAATTTCCGATATTTTCATAGAAATCAAGAGGCAAATTAATTCATTTTAATACCTGTAAATAATAGGTGATAAATAGGTTCACATTTTCCGTGAAACTCAATTAATTTTCAAAATTGGATTTTAAACGAGCTTCATATTTTTGCCGTTTACATCACCTTTCTAAATAAGAAAGTATAATTTTCTAGGTTGAAAATTATGGATGACATCACTATTGAATTTTTTTTAAGATTTTCTTCAATTATCGGAAAACTAACAAACATATCGGGAAAATTCTTAAATATTTCGACAGTTTTTTCAATTTGCTATCTAAATCACTTGATAAATATTGAAAATCAATAATATTGGCCAAGTTTTAGCCAGTTATGAAAGAAAATGTACGGAAAAGCAGGGTTCAAGATTTTCCTCTACCATTCAAAATTTTATCATATTTTTCCAAAATAGAAAGCTTTAGAGCATGCATCTTGACATGCTCTATCCAACGCACATCAATTTTTGACATTATCTTAAAAAACAAGTGAATAATCGCTGTTTGAAAATTGACTATTTTCGCACGCCGAATCGCAGACTTCTCCGGCCACCCCTTAAGATTGGTGTCGATAAAGTAGCATTTTCCAACAATACAAATTTGTCTAATGACATTCTGTATACAGTTATAGAATACTACATCTTATTTGTTTATTTACAAGTCTACTTCCTTCTCGGATTTATAATTAAATCAAAACATATATAAGATAATATCGACTTAAAGTTGAGGAAATGAAAATTTGAATACAACCTTGATATTTCAAGATTTACGTGAGATACAGGGCTTTTCAAGTAAATATGGTCAATCTCGCTATAACTCTTCCATTTATTTATAGAATAAAATAATTGTCATAACAACCTGAAGAAGTTTATGTATTGAAAGTAAAAGCGACTACGATAACTGAAAATAACCTTTGCATCCAGTCACAAAATTAAAAGATGCAATAAAAATTTGAAGAAAATACCCATTATTATTAACCTAGTGTTTGTAGTTTAGTATATCGAACTAACACGAGTTTTGTAAATTTACTACTACGAATCCTTGACCCACATTTTAAACGGGTATCCGTTGAAGTGTTTCACAATTTTTTATTGTAAAAGGAAATTAATTTTTCAAAATTAACGTATGTATTATTTTAATACCAGCTGATTTACCTAAAACGAAAAGTTCTTGTAACAACTCTCACTATCTGGCGAGCGATTCGAAAAATATTTCAAGGATTTGTAGGAGGATCCCTAGAAAACATTTTAGCAAAAGTAGAACCACGTAGCTTCTTTGGAAACTACTCGTTTTTGCGATGTTGTGATTTTCAAAAACGAGTTAAACGATTTAGAATGACTCGGGAACCTTCCCAATTTTGATCTTTTCATTTTTCTTAATTTTATTCTGGAACAGGTGAGAAAGTTTTGCATTTTTTCTAGAATGCCATAGAGAAAAACAAAACAAATCAATACTGGGAGAATCATTGAGTCATTCTAAATCACATAACCTCTTTAGTTTACTTTTAGAAATCGCGACCTTATCCAAAACTAGCGTTATTTGACCAATTTATAAATGACCTACGAGGTTCTAATTTTGCTAAAACGATCTCTAAGTGCCACCCTACAAATGTTTGAGATATTTTTCGAGTCGCTCGCCAAATAATGGGAGTTTCTATAAGAACTTTTCGTTTTAAATGAATCACCCAGTATTTAGTTGACTTTTAATTTTTAAAAGTTTCATTCAGTGGTTAATTTAGAAAAGTTGGCGTTAATTTTTCTTATTCTCAAGAAAAGGCGCTTTAATCTTCATTACCTTAGGTATTACCCTACCAGTTCTTCTAAATTCTTATAAATAAATGAAAGATCCTGATATTGACCATATTTACCTGAAAAGCCCTGTATATATCCCAGAAATTGTATGAATTTCTCGATTTACAGGTGCATATAAAAATAGTCAATAAACATGGATTTTTAAACGAAAATACTAAATTATCTAAGGAATTTGTTTGATTCTACATTCTAAAGATTTCATCTAGCAACACCTGACGTGTAGGAAAAACTGTTTTTGTCGCCCCGTTATCGTCCGCATAACTGTTAATTAAAACAAGTGAAGCTTAACAATAACTCTTCTTTCTGATACAAAATACAAATTTTGCTATAATCTTCTTGTTGATTTGTAGTTTAGAAGACAAAAAGAAGGCAAAACAGCATTGGTATTTGTCGCATTCCGCTATACAATAATGTGGTGATGTCTTTTTTTGCATAAATGTATAAAGGTACAAATATATTAAATACCATGGGGGCGGTTAAATATATTTCTTGTGGAGGCGGTGGTTAGTTACCTTACATGGTTGAAGGCTTGCCACAACTTTTAGAAGGTCGCCTTAATGATCGGACTCGCAATGTTTTACAATAATAATAAGAAAAAAGGCAACATTATAAGCATTAAGAAATGGAAAATTAATAGAGATTTAGTACTTATCGGGTACTAATGAAAATTAATGGAATTTCAAGGATTGTCAATTTATGCAAAAAAAAAGATCAAGTAGTGTTTTTTCTTCTTCTTCTCTTCATTTTATATTTGTTGTTGTTTTCTTATTAATTTGTATTTGACAAATACACAAGTCTACCTACATATTTGTCCTTATATCGACTTGTATCTCATAGTGTAGGCTAAAATTATGGTGCTACTAAAAAAATAATGATATTTGTTTTAATTAAGTAGGGAGAATTCGTTGTGGCACACCTTATTATTCTCGTCTACCCTCTTATAGGGGAAAGTGGGGTAAAATGAATTTCTGGATTTAATTGATTATAAATACATGTACAGCTAGGTGCATGGAAAAGATAACGACTCTTGAGCGAAAAATACCCGTTCTTTTAGTTGTGTAAACCAAGCTTTCTCTATCTTGAAGGGAAGAGGGTGGGACCATGTACGGCTCTGTAAATAAACAAGATAACACCCTTATTTTCGCCAACTATCTTTCTTTTAAAATTCTGACCTTTTAGACATTTTAGGACCTTTCTCATCAGCCTGATTTACGCAGTCTCACATCTATCGTCACCTTTTCTATGCACCTAGCTGTACATAGATGAAATCGAAAAACAATCAAGTCTAATGTTGTGGTGAATGTAAAGAAATCAACGATTTTTTGAATTTTCGTATTCCTGAGACAAAAAAGACGAAATTATTGTTTTGATGCTTGATGATTAGAATGTCTTTAATATCTTCTACTGATTTTAGTATCTAACAATAGCAGAATATTGAAGTTTTTCAAGAGGATAGTTTTGTATGTATGAATAATGATTTTCTAATATTTTTTGTCTTGAATCCAATTTAGCCCTCCATTCAAGTTCAATTTATACCTGTTCCGGAACAAAGTGCACTTTTTCGACTACTTAAAAATAATCATTAATAATAATAATATTTTCTTAAAATGATTAAGAATTGATTGTAAAAATAAATTACTGAATCATTGCAGACTTTTCATGGTCCAATTTACCCCACTTTCCCCTAATAAAATTTAAACAAAAAACACAATATTGAATATTTCGTATAAATAAGTCCATTGATTTGTGATTTACATAACAAATTTTCGATACACTTTACTGTGTGGGCTTCTATTTTTTCGATTGGAAAGACCAATCGAGTGAGAAAGATTAAAACAGAACCTGTTTAGGTGTTAACATATTTGTCAACTTGTCAACTAGAGAGATTACAACCGAAATTATCTACACTATATATTGTATTATCTTATTATATGTAGATTAGAAAATTCTTGGCATCGAAAAATCGTAATAGTTTTAAATAAACAACTTGCACTGAAATAATTCAAAATTTTAGATTTGGAACGTGAGTGGAGGAAACGATCGAATTTCGTTTCAAGGCTCCCGATTTTTCCGTTGGAAACTGTCCCAAGCCTATCTGAAAGTCGCGATTTTCCCCACTAACACTTATCGATAATTAATGAAGTCGTAATTTGAAGACGGGAGAAAAAAAAACGATCGAAGAGTGTATAAGGAGATACTAGTTGGTAGACGGGTAAAGGGAAAAAGGCATAACAAGAGAAAAAAATATATAGGAGACTATACCAATATGCCCACGTTTTGTGTACAAATAAGGCATATCTTTAAATACATAAAATATTGCAATTTTCAGACTGGTTTCACAGCTGCCCACGTTATAATTGTTGGGGATTTCTTTTTCTATTTGGTTCCGTTTCTGATCCATTTCTCTTTTTCTATTATATCTATATGTATGCATTGATTATATAGTTCTAGAATTGGAGACAAATATGAGACAAAAAATCGTTTAGAAATTTAGACTAGAATCGACGTTGTGTAGGTTTTCCTCTATCGTACTTGCTATCTTGCGATATTTAAACTAAACTAGAATATTCAGATTTCACTAAACTTAATTTTTGATAAATTGTTGCTAAATACAGGCTGTTTTTTTTTTAAAGTAGTCAATTCTTATGAAACTCCTACTAGTCGGCGAGCGATTCGAAAAATATTTCAAGGATTTATAGAAGAGTGTGTAGAGATCAGTTTAGCAAAATTAGAACCTCGTAGGTCATTTAGAAGTTGGTCAAAAAAGCGATCGTTGCTGACAATGTCACAAGTTTCAAAAAAGACTAAAAATGACTTTCCAACAACGATTTTTTTTCGTTTTTCTCACCTGCTCCACAATAAAATGGAGAAAAACGAAAACAAACAATGCTAGGAGAGTCTACGAATCATTCTTAGTCGTTTTGCGTGCTTTTTCACCAACTTCCAAATGAACTACGAGGTTCTAATTTTTAATAAAGTGATCACTAGACACCCTCCTATAAATCCTTGAAATATTTTTTAAATCGCTCGCTAATAATTGGAGTTTTATAAGAATCAACAACTTTAAAATAAATGACCCTGTATAATCGATTCATAGAAAAGCAACCCTGCTTATAACCATAAAAATTTGAATAGAAAGCTAGCTAAATAACCCTTATCGTGTCTTGTATCTTTGAATATTTTCTATAGAAAAGATTTAAATATTTCTTAGAAGGACATCGGCATAGTTGTATACCTGTAGGATTAGAAAAGATTTATTATTGATTATGAATATTTAACAGACACCGAGCCGATGTTGAGTAATTTGCTGTATTTTTTCATAAAATGCAATGAATCGTAAAAACGAAAAGTTTCTAAAATTCGTTATTTCAAATTTTAGAATATTCTAGACAATTATCTACTAAAAATATAATAAGTTATCATGTCGTACGATGATACCGTTATCATTGATAAAGAAAAAAAAATCTTGATTGCAAAGTTTTTGAAAATCATAAATGAAAATATTTTAATCACACAAGATCGACCTTTTTTTCTTACAGTTATTAAATTATGGTGGATTTTTAAGATGTATTTTGACTTTTGAAATTAAATTTCTGTATTAAGAGGTCAATTTATCTTATTGTTAGTATTAAGCTCTAAAAAAAAATAATAATTTCGATATGCTAAGTCAATTTTTTAGCTTAATTCTTTATTGCAAAATTTAAAGACATTTTTGATCCTTATTAACCGTTTTTTGACAAAAAAAACGGCACTATTCAAAGTATTTTGGGTGCTTTTTGTGAGGATTTGGGACTGTAGGTCTAAATTTTAAGACATTTTTATTTTTCCAAGCTAAATTTTTAACTTGGGTGTTTTTTTGAAAAAAATTGGGTTTGTAGGTCTAAATGCCAAAAGATTTTTATTTTTTCAATTTAAACTTTAACTCTTTATCGAAGTTTTGATTTTAGTATTAAGCTCTAAAAAGAGAATAATTTAGAGATGTTAAGTCAATTTTTTTTAGCTTAATTCTTCGAATCTTAAGACATTTTTGATCCTTATTATCAGTTTTTTTGACAAAAAATGGCATTGTTCAAAGTCTTTTCTGGGCTTTTTGGCAGGATTTGTAGGTCTAAATATCAGGGCATTTTAATTTTTTCAAATTAAACTTTATCTTTCCATCGAAGTTTTGATATATTCATCGATTCTCGAGCTAAATTTAACAAGATTTTAGTATTCAGCTCTAAAAAGAGAATAATTTGGAGATGCTAAGTCAATTTTTTAGCTTAATTCTGTATTTCCAAATTTTAAGACATATATTATCCGTGTTTTAACAAAAACCGACAGTATTCAAAGTTTTTTAGGTTCTTTTTGGGAGGATTTGGGACTGTAGGTCTAAATTTTGAGACATTTTCATTTTTTCAAGCTTAATTTTTAATTTGGGTGCTTTTTGGAAAGATTTGGGTCTGTAGGTCTGAATTTCAAGACATTTTAATTTTTTAAAGCTTAACTTTTTATCGAAGTTTTGATAGATTTAGGTTTGTTAGATCGATTTTCGAGCTAAATACCAAAAAAATTAACAGGATTTTAGTATTAAACTCTAAAAACAGAATAATTTGGACATGCTAAGTCAATTTTTTGCCTTAATTTTTTATTTCCGAATTTTAAGACACTTGACTTTTATTATCCGTTTTTTAGCAATAAAAAAGGCACTATTCAAAGTTTTTTGGGCGCTTTTTGGGAGGATTTGGGAATGTAGATCTAAATTTTAAGACATTTTCATCTTTTCAAGCGAAATTCTTAACGTCCTATCGAAGTTTTGATAGATTTACGTTTCTTAAGAAAATTTTCTAAAATGTCGTAATCAAATCGTAAAAATGAGTCAATTGAGACACTTGGGTTGATTTTCGAGTCAAATAATCGATTATTAATTCAAGTTTTCGAAACCGACGAACAATTCAGTTCATTAATCAAATGATAATTGGAATTATTTTTGGGTATATTTTATAAATTTTCTGTGAATATTCAATTTCATTCAGCTTTTATACCGTTTCATTTGCGATAAAAATCTTAATTATAGCTTTTTTTTAACGAAAGAATAAAGAAATTGTTTTTTAGTGATGATGGGAAATGTTCAAATCTTTGATTTAAAAAGCAGGAAAATTTGATAAACTTATTATGGGCTAGTTGTAAAAAGAAATATTTCTAGCCTCTAATATTTTTATGAAAATTAAATGGAATTTGCCTTAAAAGGATTTTTGGCGTTGTAACTTTAATGACTTCGCCTTAATTTATAATTTAACACGTCCATATTGGAAAGAAAATTATGTAAATGTCGATAGATATTTACCAAATATCTACAATATCAAGTTAAATATTATATATTTGATGTAGAAGCTTATCTGTGTCGTTTTGATTTCGCTAATATATGTAAAAACCTACACACAATAAAAAAATATTGACTTGTTCTCATTAGATGCCGAATTTGAATTGTTAATTTCATCATCTATTTGTTTCAAATCCTAGAATTTCAAAGTGATTTTTTGATCAACTTTTAAAAAATTAATTAATCTATTGATAACTAACGATAATGAATCAGGTGCTCCTTTATTCATTTCGCCCAGGGACCGCCAAACTTTATTGATTTATGATAACAATTATTGATAACAATTTTCTAGTTCTCTTTATAAAAAAAAAATATAAAAAAGGAAGAAAAAACACAAAATTGTAGCTTCAGCTAAGCTTTATTTACTAAATTGTAATCACAAATGGCATTCCAAATGAAAATTGTTGCTGTCAATAAATTCATCGACCCCCTAGACCCTTAATTGTGTTAAATTAACCCCCAAGAGTCGATATCTATCACTTTGATGATCTGACCTGACCTATAATTGCACCCTTTTTTGACGGGTCTTTGGTAAGAAAATAACAATCCCTAAATTGTGATACTGTTATTTTTACCATCTATAATTCTAATAGTACTTTAATAAGAACAAGTGGAAATATGCACCTGGTTAATAAAAATAAAAATACGTTGACCTCTCTAGTTGAAACGCCTACATCAAAAATTACATTATTTTTATTATCATTTAGATTATAAACAAGTGAAGAGAAAGAAAAAGGGTGTGTCATTAATTTTATTATTTATTATCATCATCATCATCATCATATCGTCCATTCAATTAAATCTATCTATCATTTTTAATTACTTATTAATCAACAAGAACGATACAATAATAACATCGTTAATCTGGAAGCTTACAAGTTGTTGAATAATGAAAGAACTACCATTTATAGAGATGATTGAATATCTTGATTTTATTGAATGGAACTCTTGAAATATTCTCATTAAAAAAATATATATAAATTTTTCAATGTAATAATTCTAATATTTGTAAGAGCTACAATTAGATAACTTGACATTGCCACTACCCCCACAACTCGCCCCCTGTATAAATAGCAGAAAATTCAAGGGTGAAATTTTAGTTTTGTTTCCACCACCGATACGTTTACAACTAATTTGTTGAATTTGAAAGGGTGAATATGTCGTCTTCAATTCCAAAAACAGGTAAATTTCCATTACGCTTCATTGATTCTTCTAGTAAATTATCGTGTAATTTGTGTGTTTATCAGGTGTTTTAAAATCAAAGAATTTTGTAAACTCCGAATCGAAAACACCACCAACTCTGATGAAAGGTAAAGAGAATATCGCAACGAAATTGATGAGACCGACAGCTAGTTGGTTGGAGAAAACCCGGAATAAATTCATATCAAAAAAATCATCAACAGAGAATCTAACATTAGATAATGGCAGTTCTATGGTACACAATAAAACTACAAATTTCCAACGCAACAGCATTTTAAGGAAGACTATCACAAATGCTGGCGCTACCCCAAAAACTCCAGTTTCAAAAAAACCACGACCACAACGACGATCACAATCATTTATTCGTAATTTGAATAAACAACATCAACAACTACAACAACAAGGGGTTGAAAATACGAGCGATGAAGACTCTGGTATCAACACACCACGATCATCATCGACCCCATTGAATGACGTGCCGCCACTGGTGAATATTGCAGTAGTTGAAAATCATTTAGAATATCTATTGGAACAAGTACAAGAAACTGAAAAGACTGTCCGTTATTATAATAGAGCTGCATATGAAGAAGCAACGGAAGAGAATCAATATTTGGTGGAGCAATTGGTGAAGAAGAATGAAGAAATTGAAGGGTTGCGTAGACAAATCGATGAATTAAATTTCAAATTACACCATGCTGAAGCTGTATTTTCACCAAATAAAACATTGTTAGATAATGAAACTTGTCCATCGTTCGTACAGAATGGTGATGGTTTAATTAAATTATTTGAAGTTGTTGAACAGTTACAAGAAGAATTTGTTACTGTAAATAAATTAGAAAAATCATTTTCGTCTTAGATTTATACCAATTTTTTTTTTAAATTTTCCTATATGTATTTGTAACAATTATCTTTAATAAATTAAATAAACGATCTATTTGTTTTTCGGTGGTATTCTGTATCCTGTGTCAATTAAATTATCATTACCCATAGTTGAAGCAATTCTCAATAGGTGGCACTATCATTTAAATCGAAAACTAGATGATTTACAATGAAGTACTAGTGCAGGCCTGTGCCATCTAGTGACCAATAGATAAACTTTAACGACAGATTCCGATCTTTCATAGGTACTTGATAAATAATCGGTAGATAAATTAGAAAACGTTTAGAATTGTTTTTGAAGAGAATTTTGGTACTAAATCATGAAATTGCAATAACTTTTTGGGGTAAATTTTGAGACAAAACTGTCTTGTAATAAATGAAGGGTTAATTTAGCAAACTTGTCAATTTTGTCAATTTTTTCCAAGCTAGTAAATTCTCGATTTCTAGTCCAAGTTTTGAAAAGTTTTCGTCCTATATTGTCATTTTTTTGACAAAAAGATGAAGACACTTGTTGTCAATTTTGAAGATTGGGGACGTTTTTGTCTCTATTCATCAGTTTTTAACAAATTTAGTGTTAAATCGTGCTGAGGATCTTAAGACGGTCCGCTACCTACGATTATTACGTTCTTCAAACGTTAGATGGCGCGCTACGCCGCATATTTACAGAATACTTTATTTTCTTAGGCCGCGTTTATGTTGGAGCTGTGATAAACGATAAGAGCAGCGATGTGACCAAAGCGGAGAAAACCAATACACTATCTTAAATGAAAGTATCGCTGCTCTACTCGACGCTCCGATATAAATACTTTAAGTTAAAATCTAAAACCTCGACTTTTCAATTGATTTTCAATAAATTTTCCTCTTGAACCACCAGGTTTTTTTTTGGGTTTGGTATTGAAACATGAAAAAGAGACATTCAAGTCAATTTTAAATCCGAATTCTACTCTTTTGGTGCCAAATTCTCAAATTTGGACTCTTTTAAACAACTTTCACAGTTCAATGTTTCACTTTTAGTAAGTTTTAGGATTCATTTGTCCAAAATCACCAATTTTTGAGCAATAAAAATAACATTTTGGTCGTTTTTTTTTAAATAGAATTTCCAGCTGAATTTTTTTCTGATAAACAAGAAATAGATTACACTCCTTATCACGTAAATATGGCCAATGGCAATTACTCTTTCATTTATCGATAAAATCGAATGATTTTTATCAAAACTTGAAAAGCAACATCTAGTGGAGGTGGTAGCGCCTGTCTACAATTTTTAACAGTAGAAGAAATTTGCGCCAACTTTTGGAAATTACGCAATATTCAACAAGAAACTGCCACTTTTAAACATTCATAATCAACTAAATGCTAAAATAATATTTTCATTTTAAAAAATTAATTATTTTTTGCAAGAAAATAATTTAAATACTTAAAGCTAGACAAAATGTAGTAAATTGGAAGAAATACCTAATTCTGTCAATTCGATACACAACAGTTATTTCTGTTATTCACTACTTTCTCTCTCTCTTTTTCTCTTTCCCTGCCTTGTTAATTTTATTTTAATGTTATTCTTGAGAAATAGATCATTGAAGATTTTGAAAATTAAACTTGGTCTTTATTTATAGTCTTGTCTAGCTTTAAAACTGTATGGTTCCAAGGGAAAGGAATCCCCTGACCTAGATCCTTGAAACAGGTCAGTCATGCCCTTAAATATTAACCAATTTTCAGAGTTTTCCTTGCAAACAAAAATTAATTTTTCAAAAGGAAAGTGACAATTTTTTATTGAATATTTCCCAAAGTTCACATCAATTTCTCTTATTTTCAAAAATTGTAGATTAGCACTTCCACCTCCAATAGAAAGCCTAGATTTTGTCCTTCAAGTTCTTGTAAAAATCATTTGATTTTATTGATAACTGAAAGAGTTATTGCCATTGGCCATATTTACGTAAAAGACCCTGTATTTTGATAATCACGAATAGCAAATCAAAAATTACTGTAAAGTTATTATGGCAAATTTAGTTCTTGAACCGTCCCTGTGTAAATTACAGAAATTCTAGAGATTTCTTTAAATTTTTATTATAACAATAATAAATTATTACAACTAAATAAAATGTGTACAAAAACGCGTACAAACTAGTTCTTCTAATCACAAGAGCGAATAACTAGAGACAATTATGGTGTTAATTCCCTCCCATCAAATCATACTTTTCTCGTCCCCATTTCACTATTTCTGTTCGGCATTAAATAGATTAAATGTTCGTCTAGAGCGTTTATTTGGCGGTCCTTTTGCATACGGTGGATTTGGATTTGTTGTTACATAATAAACACCTCTTGCTCTAAAAAATAATAAAACTTTCATCATTGAAAAGAAAAAACAAAAAGACAGTTATTAAAAATGAATACTTATGCGTAACATGTTCACCCATTAGAACATATTCATTATCGTTTGGAATACACCAGCCGATCATAAAGCTGAACAATGTTGGACATGGATATGCCCAGAAGCCTTTCTTTGTTACAATCGATTCAATAAAATACGGTGTAACTTTTGTATGATCACAAGCTAAGGTTTCTATAATAATTTAAAAAAAAAGACGGTCATTTAATCATTGCTAAATTTTCAATTATTGTATAAATTATTACTAAAAATCGTATCACTAGCACAACCCGGTTGACTAGAACCACCATTTATATAGAAATCAGCATGTCCAGTTGGTCCCCATTGGCCTAAAATACCAGCACCAGTATGTAGAATATCGACGAAATGAGCATCTGTATAATCTAAATCACGTGAACGATTCGAACCCATATAGAAGACAATCGTTGGATCTAAACCTAGAGAAAGTTGATTTTTTTTCGTGTAATTAAAATATTAATCATAATAAAAAATAGAAAGTGTTTACAAGAATTTACATACCGGTGATTCGTCCCAATTTCCCATCTTGTAATGGATCTAAATAATTGGCAACTAAACCTGATATATGTGCACCGACACTATAACCAATCAAGTGTAAATTATCAGCTTTTACACCGCGCGGATGACGGGTTAGATAACGTATCAATTGGGCGATACATTTAGCACAGAATCTCGGTGCCCATTCCATTTGCTATAATAACAATACAAAAAAAATTATAGGTATATTCAAATAATTAAGGGTATTGTTTAGTGTCGCGTTTCAATTCGCGCATACAATCAACTAAAATATCACATAATTTGAGAACGGTTTAAGATACGATAATGGGGTAAACTGCATATGATTCCAAACTTGAAATTACATGGGGGGACGAAAACTTTTTTTTGAAAAATTATCGCGTTTCTAGAAAATTCGAAAAAATTAAATATTCTATTTGTAAACTTTAAAATAACATGGA
>JAZBGW010001206.1:0-16565 GCA_037464815.1 Mylabris variabilis
CTCTTATATTGAGACGACCGCCCTCGAAAGCCGGTTTTACACGACCGCACTAAAAGTGGTCTCTTTTTTGAGCAATTGAGTGTACAAGACCCCTGAACCTTGCTGCATATTCGAAAGTTAACTTTGATTTCACCCATTTTCTAACGAGCTACGTGGTCCTGCTTTTGCTAAAATGATCTCTGGGAACCCCCTCTCAAATCGCCCGCCAAGTACTAGGAGTTTCGTTTGAATTGACCACTTTTACAAAAAACACGGTGTATAAAAATTCATTGTTTTGTTGTCATTGTTTTGGCAATGTTGAAGATATAAGTAGTGTTATAAAAACTTTCGAATCTGTTCAGTAATCTATTAAATCGTTTTCCAAATAGAGGTAACTCATTGCGACCGCATAAATGCATTGCCCTAAATGTATTACAACATTTAGTTGCAGTTAGCCTCCTGTAAACATGAGCAATTCACGAACAATACAAAATTATGACCTATCCCTACAGTCACATTGATTCTGTAATTGTGTTTACATCACATTTGGTAGTTGTAGTAGTAGTAGTAGTAGTCTATTCGTTGTCTGTTCTAACTTACTGTCCCCATGTTGTACAGACGATTTAGGGTGAATTTTCCAAGTACGGTTGGTTGTAAATAAAATTATTCACCAATTATCCAACCACCTTCTTCTGGTCAATTCAGTCTTATTGATCTCTTTATCTCGATAAATTCAACTAAACTTTGAACATTGTTTACGACTACAATTTCAGTCTCATTCTATCAAATGATTATAAGATCCAATTTCTTAATCCAATTGTAAATATAAACGATAATATTTCAAGGGTGTTTAGACGTATTTTTATGAATATAGGCAATGGTATGTGTGTATAGATGGGGGTGCGTATACCCGTTATCCAATTTAACACAAACTCGCACCCCAAATTTACCGTTGCTGTAAATAACTTAGGCATGTCGTGGAAGTAATATTACTTCCACTTACTGTTGCATGGCGAATAAGAAGACTACGACGAGGACGACGACGAAGTAGAAGAATAAGAAGAAGAAGGGTAAAGCATCCCGTCCGAATGATTTGTCGTCGTATTTTTCTAACTGTATGCAGGTTCCTCGTCTCTCTTCTCCTATATATATATGTATCTTTCTAACAGTTGAAACGAATTGTATGTAGGGGATTGTTAGTCGAAAGAGTGGCGGCAATGGTGGTGGTGGCGGTGGGTCTCCCAATTAAAGCGAGAGCATAAATTCACCGAGCGAATATAGCGCGTTCTCTTAAAAAGATGGACGGCATCTGCCGAATAAGCGAATAAACAGATGAGGTTAAATAAGTCCCAGAATATCGGGATTATATAACTTTTCTTCTTTGCAAAAAGTTTTCGTTAAACCGAAAGCTAGACGGGGGTTGATTTACTATTTGTGTTAAAAGTTGGGATGGATTGGGTTGTGAACAAAAACAATGATGCAGAAAATTGACTATGTTACTTATGAAATTAGTTATAACATAAAGTATTGTATTAAATCAGGGTTTTTTTTGGGGGGGAGGGGTTAAAGACAATATACAAATAGATAAAACATAAATCAATTGGATATTTTGTTTGCTTTTACTAACAAACACTAAAAGCCGATTCCGCAATCCGGAAATTATTTGTATCAATTTCGCTATTATTCATACTTTGAATGGATCGATTTCTATATTAATGCCAGAAAGGTTGTCTTTATTTCAAGTGGAACGTGCCAGAAAAGTGTGGATTATTTGACAAACATTCCAATGTTCAGATTTCAATGGGCATCAAGATTTAAATAAGAATTTGTTGATGTTGTAGCCTTCGAAATTGTTGCTCTCTGTATTGTTTTGATTTTGTTTCGTTGTCGAATATTGACCGGAGTCCTGTGGATTGAATCATTAAAAATTCGATACTGCTTTCAAGTGGGCGACACCAACAACCATGATACTACTGTAGATGAGAAGAAAAAAACGGTTACAATCGGATGAGCTCCATTGATTTAATATGTATAATTATATTCTTGAAGTCTTGACGGAAATTGAGAAATTTATTGTTGTTAATTATGCTTAAACAGCGACAGTTTGTTTTGTTGTTGTTGTTACTATTTTCCAACTTGTATAATGATTTGCGTGTGGTATATTTTAGATATTTCCAATGTTGATGATATCAGAACTGATAAGTATTGATGGATCAACGAGCACCCGTCGATACCGTCTTCATTTACTTTCGCCACATGTTCTCATTTTACATATCTCTCTCTCGATGCACGAAGATAGCTAAACGACTTTTAATGCGTTAACTCATGCTATTAACGAATTATGCACTTCCATGGCAATAAAATTGATTCCAGTTGTTGTATGTATTATACCCGCACCACCATTTTCTTCTCCGTCTTTTTATTATTCCACAATAATATCTCAATCAACTTTTTTGTTATAAAGTATAATACGGGTATTCGAAATACACGCGAATATTGTTCGTTTCCATCGTAAATAAGCAAATTCTATGTATCTAATAGAAAAGTTAAATATTATAACGCAGCCAGAAAAAAACGAGGATAAGAAAACAACCATTTTATTAAAATATATGAGCTTTGATATACTTACCACATTGCTTGGGCGATTCATTTATCCTGATAAGTAAAACCATAAATAACTGGCGGCTACCAAAATGTCCGTGATTAATCACAGTTTTACAGCAAGTTTAAATTTATTCGTTTTTATTCTTCTCTATCTATAACTATAGTTATAGTTTGTGTGTAGATTCCTTCTACACTCTCTACCGTCTATCTGTTATCCGTTTTATTCTTAAATGAGAAATCCTTCCCGAAGAGAAGAGACCAGCGGGATATCTACCTGTCCGCCAATCATAACCACCCGGGTCGAGTAGGATGTTTACATCACCTTTTTCCAAGACCAGTTGAACTCGGTCCACAGGGAATAGCGTGCTGTAGATAACTGGCACGCCATGTTTTTCGTTTTTTGAATGGACGTTTGCGTTTTTTGATAATTCCTTTTTTTTTGTTGTAATTATTTTTATATACGTTTATTATAACAATACATTGTTTGTTTCATTTATAGGAGCAAATGGACTACGAAGGCGAGGCCGTCAAACATATACGAGGTATCAGACATTGGAATTGGAAAAAGAATTCCATACAAACCATTATTTGACACGACGGCGACGAATCGAAATGGCTCATGCTCTTTGTTTGACCGAACGCCAAATAAAAATATGGTTTCAAAATCGACGAATGAAATTGAAAAAGGAGATACAAGCCATCAAAGAATTGAATGAACAAGAAAAACAGGCACAAGCCCAAAAAGCGGCTGCTGTGGCTGCTGCAGCGGCCGTTTCACAAGTGGACCAGAATTAGTCGATTGTATCGTCGTTGTTGTTGTTGACACCGCCTCTATCAACTCATAATTCTTAAAATAAGGTAAGTCCGTATTTCAATCACAATTTCCTAATATTAAATCGAAGCCAAAAACAAATACGATTAAAATACATAATATACAACTAGATAAGTTTAGAGAAAACATTGCGGTTAACCTTCGAAGATAGAAATGAGTACGGCCCCACCGCAACCACAAGCTATACTATATAATAACGCTGATGATGATGATGATAATAATAATAAGAATGATAATAGGCAACGGGAACGAGCAAAAAGTCGCACTGTTAATTGCCGATCACCTTAAAGTGTAGGCTGTTTGTTGAATTGGTTTATAACCATCTATTTCTACAACTGCCCGAGGGTTATAAGAAAAGATTACACTTGGTTTCGATTCTACAATCGCCCCTCAGTTTATGACTTCTGAGTTAAGGCATAATTCTCCTGGGCATTATCAAATTTACATAGATCCCATTATCTGTAAAGTATATTTCAATAATGATAAATTCATTGTTTATATCGTTTTTCAATCCGAAATTTGATTAAACTCAAATAGATTTCATCAAAAAAAAGTAATCAAAATTAAGTAGCGAGCTTTTTCTATATTTATTTCCATTATAATAACTGGAAGCGTTAAGACATAGTACACGTTTATTTTAGTTTATTATCATACCGTTTTTTTGTTGGGTATTACTTTACTTTGAAGGGGAACTTCAAAATAAGCCCCATTAATATTGTAAAAATTATCTACCCCTCCGCAAGAAATAGGACCGAAAAAGAAAATTAAGATAATTGTGTTTCCATTGGGTCATTTGTAATGCCACTGAATTTATGTAAGGAATTTTAGTGTTTAATCTTCGAGTAGAGAAAATCCCCTTGCGTAATTACTTGGCGTGAAAGATGGCACCCGGCTTGCATTCTGGCAAGAATTCACCAATCTTACCCCTTTCTTTAGTTTAAACCAATAATTTGCTGTCGATGTTTCCCTTGGTTTTTTTTGAGCATTCTTTTAGAGCAGAATTGCAGACATTTATTACCAAATTCCTTCAAGTTTTCGAAATATTCAGCCATAAAATAATAATTTTGTGACTGATCACAAAGAAAATTTTTGGAATGATGCATAACTTATTAGGGTTGGATTTTAAGATGTTTTGAATCGGTTCTAGTCAACTGAGTAAACATCTTCACGCTTGTTACAGAATTACTCATTATAAAAACATTCATTATAATGGAATGTTATAGAGCAATTTCTTCCCATTTATTAGAAATAATCGATAATAGAATCAAAATCATTGAAGCACACAATTACAGGAAACAATAGCAATTTTTTCCTTGTAAAAGTTGCAATTATGATAAAATTGCTAGTTTGTGAACTCGCTATAAACATCGACACCTTTCTCAAAACATTAACACTATAAATTCTTTAGTTGTTTTGCTCATTATAACCGAATTGCCATGCATGATTAGTTTATTTAATACTATTTCAACTCTTCTCTATTTACGAGTTCATTATAAATGGATTTTGATGTTATCATATGTAGGCAGGGCTGTTGAAATGAAAAGAGTATAATAGTGTGAACCTATTGTTGGGCCGCCCTTCAATTAAGGGTCCCTCTAAAGAAATTGAACGTTTTAAGGTGTTTTAGAGTTTATAATAATAAGAGGCGTTTTAGCCATCCTTTCAATAAGAAAAATAAACGACATTTTTTCACATTATTGTGAACAATAAAAAGATAAGGTCAAAGATTTGGCCGCCCGTATTTCTTGCTCACCTTGCACGCCTTATCAGGACGCCCCTGACTAGATATATAGGACTTATTTTAAATTCTATTTTAAAGAACTCAATTTTATATTTAAAATGAGTATAAATTTTCAATGACAGAATTTGTTAATTTTTAAAGTTTTAATGTGCAAAAATTTACCGACAAGAAATTGTTATATTATTTGCTACTAAAATATAGGCAACCAAAAATACGAAATGCCATAAAGTATATCATATAGCCATCTATTGTGCTCACAGTAAACTATAAACAAGATTTAATGGTGCGTCCTGTTTTAATCATCAATTCAATACGAGTAGTTCTCGCCAAAAATCCTTACATTAATTTGTATTTTTTGTGTTATAATTCATTCTTAATCATTATTGAGAAATTTATTGTTATTAGAAAACGATTGTCTATTATTATTATTATTTATTACACAACATAAATTGTAAGAAATATTTTTAAAATAACTAGCTATAAATCTGTATTACAGTATTGGTTGTGATACTGGCTAAACTAGTTCGTTGCGTGTCCTGTCGTATTTTATATGGTGTGTAGTTAAGTTCGGCTACTAGACGCTAGATGGTATTATTGTAGTTTATTGTCACGTAAACGATTGATATTTAAATTTCTCAATCCTTAGAATCGAGAATTATAAAAAAGTTTATCGTTAATTTATTTGATATTCTAAATAATTCTAATTCTAATCAATAAATTAAAACGATATGAATTAATCCAAATATAGTAATTAGGAATAATTACTATTTTATTATTATTTTTATTATACATCTACATTTAATCATAGGTTTCGATTGAAAGCGTTAAAAAATTTCATGGGGTGAATGCACACACACTGTAGAGGACTAAGTAAGAATGGTAATTGTTTTAATTAAAATCTTATTTCCCGTGTCTTATTATTTATTCGACACATATAGTTATTTGTTTCTTATTGTTTTCTTATTTTTATTGTTGTTGTTTATGTGTTCGTTTCAATTGAATTTGTTGCCATAAGTTCAGATTCAAACCCTTTGGGGACAGTTGTTTCTACCCCTAAACGATCGTTTTCGTTTCTGTTCTATCGGCCATTTTATTACAAAAAAAATCCCCGTAACACCGAGTGTCTTTAGATTCTTCTAATAGAGGGGATTGTCGTTTGTTCTTTCTTTTATAATATTTTAACAACTTGACGTTCAAGTATGCATAATTAAATTTAATTAATTTGGATTCATTAATGGATATTTCAATAACATGAAATTATAATTCTATCATCACATTGTTTTATTATGCTAATATTATCGTACAAATTTTATTTAATATTATTGATGGTAATAACATGAAAAATTGTGTTAAATAAAATAAATCAATTAGCGTTATTAATATATAAATAAATATTTGAAATTTAATGAGTTACGACCAAATAAGAGGTGCGGGTGTTTGTGTCTGTGTATATGCCTGTGTATTATAGTATTTGTTGATTCAACTATAACTGATGTGTTAGTAGTAAAGCATGTAAACATGCAACCGTAATACGAGGGACATTACGACTTTACGACCACGTTTACAGGTCATAAAAATCAGTTTAACTACCGAGAGAAGTGTGTTAGGCTTTTATTACATGTTAACTTCTTCATTCAATTGGATTTTATAGCATGTCACTTTTAAATGTTGTTCTTTAATCGTATTTTAAACGATTATTAGTATTTCTCCCGTTAACCGCCGCCCTCTCGTTTATTGATACCTTATCTTATCAACAATAACATTTAATCAAAAGTCAATTAAAATACAATAAAATTTCCATATTTTTACATACTATTATTGTTTATTTTCGTATAGAACAATAGAATATTTGTTATTTATATTTCATTATTATTTTGATAATTTAATTTATTGATAAGTTGAATAATAAATTATAATGATGTACTGATTTATCAAACAGAAAACTAACAAAAATCTATTGTATTTGTATTAGAGAGGTAACATCAGAAAACCAGTCGGGCTACATTTTTTTGTCTCAGCCTCTTCTATGCTTAGATCCACCTTATCGCCACGATTTTGTTATAAATCTTTAAGGATTTTAAATATTTATTTAAAGTTTAATTTCGGTTTGCCGCTTCTAACCGTGTTTTTTTTTGTCCTATGTCTCTAGTTTTGATTGTCAGTAATTAATGAAGAGACTTGGTCTATTATACTAAATGCTAATTAATGAAATAGTGTGGTATAATTTTTTATTTAGTCTCTCTTCTTTATTTAATTAAATACAAACCATTTAGAAAAAGTATGGTAGAACTGTCTAGTCTGAGTTATGTTCCAACATAACACGTGACCACGGAGGGGTTGATCAATAAAACATCTCCCCTACATCACCACCACCGCCACCACTACTACGACTACTACTATTACTGACTGCCACCCACTTCTCCATATCTGCAGAAAGAAAATCGTTACTTGTAAAGAATCTAATAAATTCGTACTTGAAAATATTTATGATTATAGATGGTTGTTCCATTATAATTATTAACAATTTGATATGTTACGGTGTGTATTGTTAGAAAAATATGTAAAATTGAAATTGTAATAATTTGCATAAAGTTTTGTTGAAATTTCATCAGGAATGTTAACCTAAATATAGATATACACATATGTATATGAAAAATTTCTCCATGAACCATGAAGTAGTTGTGTTGTATATGTAGCAACTGACGATGCTATGAATATGTAACAATGTAACAAGGATCCGGTTTTTGTATGTTGGTATAAAAATAATAATAAAAAAAGGTAAAAAGAAAACCGACTGAGTTATATAAAAAAAAAGTAGTAACAACTACGAGGAAACCTTCACCTTAAAGTTTACTTGACAGAGGACCTCCATGACTTGGACATTTGTTGGGTATCTTGCTTGTTTCGACTTTTATTATTAAAAAAATGTGTTTATCTGCACGGAATTTACCATACGATTCATTTACTAGAAAGGCATACATCAAATACAGGATAAATATTATACGTTGTGGGGTGCCTATAGTGTCAGAATATGGCTATCTACCAGCACATCTGGTGACGGCCATGATATATAACACCTGTCTTGTTTTCTCAACGTATATACAAAACAACATGGCAATGTTCCCAAAAAACACTTTTAATTTCTAGTTGCTGAAACGTTAACAAATTTATTTTTTTTGGTTGTTTGTTTGTACACCTTTTTCCATCCCTCTACTAGTGGTAATAACAAAGTTAATTGATGCAAAGTGCGAAATGGCACATTCACAGAAAGCTGGGAAATATCACCAGAAATTGAAAAACGTTATTATAAATGCGGCCGCAATAAAAATGTAAAACAAAACCATATTTCAAAATAACGCGCACCCCATTTGTGAAGATTAGCATTTTAAAACCAGACACCTTGGCTTTAAAGAGACGTAATGTAGCGGGAAGAAGTCGAAGTAGTGGTAGAAGAAGAGAATGAAGAAGAAGAAGAAGAAGAAGGGCCACACAACACCATTGTATTTCTTTCGGTGTGAACTGGGGAGTTTTTGGGGGGAAAATACAACTACTACTCGACTTACACGGATATATCCAAGAACATTGGGGTAACTTTGGGGGTTGCTCGTTTCTTCCGGCTGTCGTTGTTGTCGTCGTCGACGTCAAGTCCGGGACCAGTTGTCAGTAACACCTTTACACAGAGACAATACTACATATAGTGTTTTTCATTTTCTTTATATTACCCCTGATAGTCATAAAAGCATTTGCCGTGACCAAACTTCTACAGTTTGTTTAGATTGTGACGATTTACAAGTTATTGCTTGTGAAATATCACATTCTAAAAGTCTATTCGATATGAAGCCTATCGCTCTAGTTTGTTGGAGCACTTTTCAAGTACAATTTCTTTGTTTCGATACTGAGCACACGCCACAACTGATTGAGTAGGGAATTTGGGACCACTATCTTATTTCTGTTTCCCAATAGATTACCAACTTCAATTATTACATTTATAAGTTGGCATTTTTAATATTTATTTATTATCTACTCCCATTTTGGAGGCAGTATTTGTAATGAATATAACAAAACCAAAGATAACATTATAGAAATTTGACAAATCTTAAAATATACCAACTAGTAGGAATCGTGTCATTTGTAATCCGAGCTTAACGTAATAATTCACGATGAAATAATGTTTGTCCGTTGTCTTCTTCCTGTTGACTTCACTTGCATAGATTAAAAGTCCACCATTTTAACAATTTGTTTCAACAACTATCCATCTAGTCTAGGATTCTTTGAATTTTTCTCTCTATTTCGACTTGTCTCTTTTAATGTTGGAATTAATATGTATGTGTGTGTGTGTGTGCAGTTGGAGAACAACTTTATCTTACAGATGCCGTTTTGCCTCTTTGCGACAGCAGCACTACCATCTGTATTCACCAATTTATAGCGGCCCGGTTTAAAAGTTCACCAGCACCCTTCCCCCATCCTCTTTTGCTATATTCTATACCGTTCTTTATCTGTGGTCTTCTCATTTCCCGGTTGGTTGGACGCAATTGAGTATCTTTTTAAGTTTTAGAAACTATTGTGTCAGTTTTATCAGATAACAAGTGAAAATTTATTGGTCTCCACCGTTTTCCAACAGTTACTTGGAAATAGTTGCGTTCCAAACGTATATATCTTGTTTGTTTTTTTGGTTTTTGAGTCCTATTATTATTATTATTTTAGAAAAATACCTTGTCAAATTTGAATCACTATCTTTAAAAAAAAAACGTTGTATCGATGAAGATGTTTAAGCTTCAACCAATGTGTGGATTGTGTTTAGTTTGTTAAAATTGCAACATGCATCCATACAAAAATACGTAAAAGCAGTTTTGGGTTAGTTGGAAATTTATGGATGAATGAAATTTGCTGAGTACTCTCTTTGAATTGATAGTTGATATAAATCAGTGGCCAGGATATTGCTATAAAAATTATGTTCAAAGTTTGCAGACTCTTTTGCAGTCAGATAAATTGAGTTTTATAATTTGTTACATTTATTACTGTATTTGGCATGTTTGCTGAAAGCGCATTTATATTTACATCAAAAAAAAAAAAAATAAGAATCCATTAACTATTCGTATTAATTTATATTTATATTGACGACATATTAAATAAGAAGTCGTCATAGTCGGTTGCTACAATACCGTTTTGATTGCTTAAATTTCAGAATCTACTAAAAGTTCGGCTTTCAACCCGATCCCATTATTATTCTTTTTTCTGTAAATAAGAACGAGTTTTTCAAAATAAAATACAAGAGTTCTATATCTTCATTGTAAAAGTTTAGCACAAGTATATCCATGTTATAGTAGCTAGAATTGTAGAAAATTTAAAAGATGTAACAGACCGAAGACGTATTTATTTAGATTAAATAGGCAACTGTAGGAGAATGTTGTTCAACCAATTTTTCTTATAATTATTAATATATGGCTCTATTTTTGTTGTTTGTAAAGCACTTCTTCTTTTTTATTCTCAATCTTTTCATAATCTTCTATTTAACTCCTACATCGTTTTTTTCCCGTCTTCCTGTGTTCGTCTTTGACAACGGTTTTGAAAGCAAAGCACCCACATATTTTAGAAAATTAAGCGTCTGCAGTCTTATTTCTTATTGGGCGTCTTTTTGATGATTCAAACCATAAATCTAGATTTTAAAAAAAGTGTACTGTATATGTTGAATGTCAAAAGCGGCTTTAGATTTACTTCTTGATTTCGTTCTTTTGTAGTTTTGAATAAATTATAATATTTTAAACCGAGCAATTGAAAAATTTCCCATTATTTTTATTGATATAATCAACAATTTTTCTGTTTGTTAATGTGTAAATATTATAATTTTATTGTATATAAGTATATATGGGTTTTATTTTTGATATAATTTCAATATAGGTGAGAATCGTTGCTATAACTCGTACAGTTAGAAAACATGTATAACATGGCGATATCTTTATATAACGCGGTTGGACAGCTCTCGTATTTCTTGTATCAGTACTAAGAAACACCCTGCTGGTCTGCAGAGTTATATATTGCAGCCAGCGATTGTACCATGTAGTAGGAGTACTAGCTGAAGCGCCCTATCTTCTCATCTAAACGAAACTATCCATTTTCTTTTAGCGTTTGTGTAATACATAAATAATAGTTCATCTCATCATCATTACGATGTTATTTTAAAATAAGTATTTTTTTTGTTTTAAACTATAATCAACAGGCTATAATAAAATTGGCTAAATAACAATGATATTCGTTAAATTAAGCCAATAAATTTTTATGTATATATCATCTTAATGTATGATTAGCATGAAAAGGGCATAAACAAAAAAAGTTTTGAAAATGTAGATATTTGGATATTCTCGATGCCAACCGGAAGACATATGAAATGATAAATTGTGCAATGAATGGGTTTCGGTCTCCAAGTGCTCGACAAATTGATTTACTTTATTTGTTTACTATACAAAATTTTCCCTATATTTTTTATTTTATATAGAAATTGTTCAAATTAAATGAAAATTAGAAAACCTATAGGCATATGTTGAATTTTCATGTATTATTATTATTATTATATGGAATGGAATGCGGCATGTATTCTATACACACACACACGTAATACCGTGATCGGAATGATTTGTAGTCAACCCAAAGTATAATAAAAAAGATAAAGCACAAATTTAGATAATGCATATTTCACAGACACATAAATCAAAAGATGTGCCTCGACTAGCGATTTCGCATATAAGAATCGAGGTGTGGCCTCAAAATGTTGCATCTTTCAGCGAACATTAGACTATTTTTCGATATTTCTAGAAACCACAAAATATCATCATCATCATCATCATCATCAATGTTTGTTTTATCAACTCGATATGTGTAATGTTCACTAATTCTACCGTATGGTTGGTGTTTTTTTTTTGTTCAACCGTTTAGCCACCACCGCCACCCTGTGTGCGGGCTAAAACGAAAACACAAGTAGACTTATTAAATTTGCATTTGGTTGAATTTGTGTTCCAAATGAAGTCGGTTAATCATGTTGGCCGCTTGGCGGCGGCGTACAAGCGAATTGGAAGCATATACTATAATACACAAAGAGCCAGTTCAGTTTTCTATGTTATATCCACTCAGTAGCATAAGCAGTAAATTATTGCATATTATTAATCTTCTTTGCTGCAGTATTAGTTACGTTAATTATGCTTTCACCATCTCGAATATAGACGGAGGTGGTTGTTTGTTGTAGCAGCCAGAAATCAAGATCGCATTCAAAACAATAGCTCTTCAAACAACACAACGATACTGTGTTGTTGTTGTTGTTGTTGTTGTTGTATACTTCTATCTCCGTTCAGAATTAAGTAATTAATAATGGACGCATTGAAAACTGCATGAATTATGAAAATGTGTTGTCTTGTAATCATACACCTGTAAATGTAGTTATCAAAATTAATTTCAACAACAAATTGCCATTTACTGTAACGGATGGGTTGTTAAAAGCCTAATAACATGTGTGTTTTAACATGCATCGTAATTCAATTAAGTGAGAAATATTAAGAGCATTTTGTTATAAATTTATTTTGTTCAAAAATCGAAAAAGATCCATTACCACAATATCATTTTTATTATTATTATTTTATTGTATGTCTAGATGTTGTAGGTATGTATAGTAGGTAACTATATGGAATTCTTTTGTATCTGATCCATTAGAGGTAGGTTATATAATAATATATCTGATAAGATAAACGCCGTTCTTTTATAAAAGCGAGAATCTTTTTGCTGTCCGAAATTCAATTAGAGCGAGTTACCTGCAGCCCGCCCGTTTCACAAGTGGGGGCGTCAATCTGTGGTAATGCGTGCCGGACATGCGACCCCACCATATTGTTAGGGTAGTTTATTTCCTTCATAATAGATTATCGTCTCATTCTTCAACTCCAACAAAGACTTTTAATAAAACGTTGATATTATGAAGGGATCATACGTTTATTGTATTCTACTTCATTGCTTGTTGTGTATGCATTTGTGGTTGAATCAATGAATGAATGACAAATATGATGTCTATAACGAATCTTGTAACTCTTTTGTTTTGTATTTATAATAATGGAGGGATGTATATACGAGTATACAGACATATCTTATTGTAATTTTATAGAGGGTTGATACATTTTAAAATGTGCTGAGTGCGCAAAGAATGAGCAATGTGACGTTCGCCGCCATGCTGTCGCACACCCCTTCCACTTACGCGACCCGCATACACATCGCATCCCCCGTTGTCGTCCCTTATCTCTCTCTTCAAACTCAATAAATAGGAAACTGCACAACTCCTTTATCCATCTCTTCTCAAGTTTTTCCATCCAACTTTTTCATTTTCCGATCAGATTTGCGCCTTTCTAGGCGAGACAGGAAGTTGAAAATGTCTCCACGTGACTCCTTCAACCGTACATACATATTTTCTTTGTATGTGTATATTGTTGGATTTGGCAATTGATTCAAGTGAATTTTACTAAAAACAAATCTATTTCTTTTATCCTAGTTTATTGTATTGATTTTGGTTGCACAAAAGTTTTTGTTTTGTTGCATTTATTTTATATAAAGCTTGTTAACCGCTAGATTAGTAAGCGAGCACAGTTTCATCAAATCCCAATGAGATCCGCTCTACCTTCCAAGCCTAGGATAAATTGGGGGATTGTTCCTGGCTTACAGTTGAGTAATGCCGCGTCGGCCTGCGTTTGCAGCTCGATATATCTACCAACGTTTCCATTCTATATTTAATTCTGGATTTATATTTGCCCATACATCCTCGAAATTTGATGCATTATTATACCTTGAAATATAATTTCTAGAACACGATAAATTCTAGTGAGAGAGAATTTTCGGTTGTGCTAGGGTGAGATAAGGAGGGAAGCGACGCGGATTGTTGTAATAATAGTAGTATAGAGCCCGCCAGCAAGGATCACAAAACAAATAGATCAAGATTGGAACCAACCCAGTTTGAGAGTTCTGCTGGTCTATGCATGCTTTTCGTTTTCGAATCAACACAAATTTTCCCTCATTCTATCTCTTTGGACAGGAAGGCCGGATGTTGATGCGACAATCGAGCAAAACATACGACGATTGATAACGCTTCCACTAACAAATTTCTTTGGGAGTCACTGCTCTAGGACTCCGTTGCAAATGAAGCAAAAGATATTTCTTTTCAATTTGATTGCAGGTAGAGATATAGGGATTTAGGGGACATATTTATGTTATGTTTATTAATCTTTTGCGTTGTGTGTGTGTGGTGTGGCGTCACGTTTTTCGTCAATTCCCACAATTTTCTCATGGGATCCAGTATCACACTACTATATTGACTATTATCACATTATCTTTTCTATAGTAATTAACTGGTTTCGTGCGCTTGTTTTGAATGTATGTATGTGAAATCACAGCGTTGGCGGCCTCCAATTGAATGAAATCTTTAATCAAGATATTCACTATGTAACATCTCAATAATGTCTCTTGTGCATTTTATTGAAAGTTGCATCAGTAAGTCACATGCTAGCTTTCTTGTGTATGCACCTAGTATACATGGTTAGATAAGGACAATTCATAGTTTATGTGCCCCGACTGAATTTTTAAGATTACCAACGTCGTGGAGGTAGTCGATCGTCTCTTTCGATAAAACATCTCAACCGTATTTACTTTTATAGGTTGTGCTCCTTAAATAAACGCACGATTATAAATAATTATTCTAGTAAATATATTTAATTTTATTTTTACCATATAATATCAAAATGAAGTCACACAGAAACTGTTCTTGAACCCGGCATTGTCGATTTGTTCTCATCAAACAAAACAGACAGGTGAACGTTGATTATTATCTTGGTAATATGGGAGGTATAGCGTCTTCATTAAGGAGAAATATCACCTATACATGCACACTCACGATAATGCTCGTTATTTTTTAATTATCTGCATAATTAATGATTCAAATTTCTCATATTGATCCTGTTGATTCGTAATTTAGTCAACTCGAAATGTAATTGTTGTTGTTTTTGTTGTAATAGAACGACGAGAAGAATAAGAAGAAAGGCGGCCCCTGGCACGAGCGCCTTAATAAAAAAAATAAAAAAAAAATCGACGGGAGTAGCTTTGTAGCTAATTGAGAATTTGTATGTGTTGTTATCCTTCTTAGCGGGCTTGCAAAATTTATGTCTTTACCAACTTGCTTTATGGCTATTTTGTAGAACTCGTTTTGCGGCCACAAGATGTCTCTATCATCTAGAGGATAACTTTATGGTTATTTCATAGCAATTAAGATTAGTCAGTTGTAATTCCAGTTTTTGTGTGTATACGATCGCGAATCTGCAACAGATGCTGTTTGACTTATTATCTATTTAGTTTAATTATGCCTTATATCCGAGTTGGATTTCTTCTTCGTCTTCTTCTTCGTATTATTATTATTATTATTAATTTACTTTATTGTTATTTAACATTTTGGAAACAAATTAACATGATGTATTGTTATCTTAGAATCATTTCTATAGCAGCATTCATTTTAAATGTAAATATAAATGTTTCTGTGCCATCTAAATAACTCGAATAGACCTATATGCTATTACCTTAGTAAATTGTTCAGGCATACCAAACGAACATGAAATTAAACTCGCCTAAAAGAGAGCCAATTAGAAGTGGCAAGATCGAAGATTTATCACCATAGCAACGAGTTAGCTGTCTCATAGTGAAGGATTGCCGGTCACATGGTTGCCTAGGGTTGTTACAACCACCACGACTATAGGAACGGGGATGATACAATAATAACAGACCTTTTATATAAGTAGCAACAAAACTGGGGAGAATTGGAATATACAGATTGCTTCTACCGATAAAAGTGCTTTAAAATTCGTGGAATAAACGAAAAAATAAGAAACGATGAGACCAAGAACAGAAGATGATATAGTCTTGACGCCAAAGATATAACTGAGAAGGGTGTGTATAACAGATTGAAAGATAAAAGAGAACTGTGAAATGATGAACTCATTTTGGGTGTTAGTTTATCGCAGAAAAATGGAGTGTGAATTTTCAAATATACAGTATTGGCCAAAATTATAGCAACAAACCTAAAACTACTTTTTCTTTTAAATCGCTAAACAATAACTTCCGACCGTCTTATTATATGAATGTGTACATCCGAGTGCAATACAAAATGTGACGATAGTTGTGTGGCTGTGTAAGTCAGGCCAACGAGGGAGGTTGTCACAATATGGCAGACATCTAGCAGTTCAGAATGTGCAAGGGAAAATATTCAACCAAAAATCGCAGGTAGGACTAGGGGTGTGTTATCTTGTATATTCTAGCATTTAAAGAATTGTCCCAAACCGTTCCTATCGCCACGCCTTCTTCCCTTCAAGATGGAGAAAGCTTGGTTCACACAACTAAAAG
>JAZBGW010001207.1:0-16922 GCA_037464815.1 Mylabris variabilis
TGATTCCAGTTTTAAATCGTGGTCAAAATTTAGAAAATGTTTGGTCGGTTTTTAAGCTAGATTCTCATCTTTGGTTTAAGACTTTGAGAGATTTTGATCATCAACCACCAGGTTTTCAACGAATTTTTCTATAGAATCGTCTAGGAAAGGAAATTGAGGCACCTTCATAAATATTTAGACCTGAATTGCCCCCACTCTAATCTAGATTTTAGGACGCAGTAGTTCTGGGCTATCAATTTTTGAGCAGTAGATTCTAGACTCTTGACATCGATAAATAATGCAATAAAAGAAAATTAAAATTTTCCCAAGTATCTTTCACGTCGCTTTACGTTACTATGGACAGGGCTCCACAAGATATAGTGCCAGCCCTGGTAATAAGAGACCTGTATTATTAATATTTAATTAAAGATAAAATATTTGCCTCCATAATAATTAAAAAGGGAGTAATACTAAAAATTATTATTACTGTTTTACCGAGGGCTGATTTTTATAGCAACTGCCCGGGCCGAAAAAGTTTGCCAGTCCGCCACTGCCTGTATACATAGAAGAGTGGTGGTGGTGGTAAGTTAGACGCATTTGCAGACGACGCTATATTGGCTTTTGACTTTGGTCTCAGGTGGACAATCGTATTAAACTCGTCCCTAGACGATAACATTGTCTGCTCTCAAACTACCCTTGGTTTATTCACAAAATACGCAATAGTCGTCTATCACACCGTGTATACCGAAGTCCAGCATTGATCCATTGGTGATTATCCGGCCGAATACATTGATGATGGAAAAAATTAATGATTGAATTGTAATCGATGTTATTTTGTGTGTGTTGCAGGCAACTCGGATTGCCCTATTCCATGTCCAATTCGCTAGATTTGTCACCAGCGGCACATAAAGAACGCTGCCACCAATTGGATTACCTTGTCGACCGCCAGAAACAGCTGTGCGCTTTAAATGACCGTTTATTGCCAGTTAGTTTGGATTGCATCAATTTTAAAGAGAATTCCATTTTGATTTCGTTTCTTCTTTTCCTCCAGGTCCTTGGTAATGGTGCTCGATTAGGCATGGAAGAATGCCAACATCAATTTAGAAATAGTCGATGGAATTGTACGGCATTTCCTGAAAAAGACACCACCTTCGGCAATATAGTTACAATAAGTTAGTTTAAACATTAAAATAGTCTCAAACAATACAATAACAGTGAAGTATAACTTATATTGTTATAGGAAGTAGAGAAGTAGCATACTTATCAGCAGTTTCAGCGGCTAGTGTTGCATTTGCTGTGACACGTGCATGTTCTAAAGGCGAATTGCCGGATTGTTCGTGCGATCATAAAATCAGACAGAAGAAATCACAGAAATGGAAATGGGGTGGATGTTCGGAAGATATTCGTTATGGTGAACGGATAAGTCGAGAATTCCTCGATGTACAAGAGGATCCTAATACAGCAACTGGTTTAATGAATTTACATAACAATGAAGCTGGACGAAGAGTAACATAATAGAAAATATTTACAAATAGTCACGTTTTTTTCTAAAAACAAACAATTCTTGTATTTCTTTCTGTTATATATAAAGGGTGTTCGATCGAAAATGCAACGCACATGTAAATGTCACGGTGTCTCCGGTTCTTGCAGTATGCAAATCTGTTGGAGACGTCTGCCACAATTCCGACAGGTCGGTGAGGCACTGTTCCAAAAGTACGAAGGTGCTTCACATGTGAAATTCGTGGAGAGACGGCGGAAGAAATTGCGCGCCATCAGTCCGGATTTGAAGAAACCAAACAAGACTGATTTAGTTTACCTGGATGATTCGCCGGATTATTGTGAAAAAAATGAAACGTTAGCTGTTTATAAAATTAAAAGATTCTTGATAATTATTTAATTCGTTTTTTTTAGATTGAACGTTTTAGGAACACGCGGCCGGGTTTGTAATCGGACAAGTCAAGGTATTGACGGTTGTCGATTACTTTGTTGTGGCCGTGGATACCAGACCAGAGTCCGGGATGTTGAGGAGAAATGCAAATGCAATTTTGTATGGTGCTGTAATGTGGTGTGCGAAATATGCCGATACAGGAAAGAGGAGCATGTTTGCAACTAAATTTTATGGACTTCAAAACGATCGACTGAGAAAAATACTCGATAATTTCGACGCATTTTTTTTTTCGTCCAACAGCTAAGAAAATACTCAATTCATGTTCAGAACGAATTCACTAATGTTAGATCTAGTCTTCAACGAATCTGAAGCATAATTAATCGAATCAACCCTTTTTTATTGTGATATCTATAAATATATTTATTTTTTAATTGATTACTAGCTGTTTGGAAAACACGACACAACCAAGTATAATTACTTCAATTATGAAACTATTTGGCAATTATATGTGTATGGCGTAATATTTATAATTGCTTGAATATTCTCATCAATTATTTGAAAAGCAACAATTTCTTATACAAGTAATGATGTATGTATATTTATTTATGTTTTTGCACTTTGTACCTAAAAGCAATTTTATGTGTAGTATGTATTAAGATTATGGAAAAACAACTGTACATACCTTTTTAATATAAATATTTATCAAGTATTAAACTTTTATAGCAGCTCCATTTGTAAATAATTAATTAATTATAATAAAGATGTAATTAATGTCGTTCAATAAGGAAAGAATCAAACGAGAAATTATTTTCCACACACTTTTAAATGTGCCATAAGATTCCTTTATGTGTATTAAAAATTTCTGATTATCCGTATGTGTAATTAGTAGATTAATTGTTTGTAGTCTTGATAAAATAATTAATAAATTCGGTGTAAAATACAATAAGCGATTTAATTTTAAGCTTGCCGCTAAAATCTAGGGTCTTTCATTATCTGCTATCGTTTTGTTGACATTTGACAGAAATAGTTTGGTTAGGTTTTGATGTTTTCTCGTTTATCATCGAAACTAGAACCGCAAAAATGTCTTTCAGTTTTGGCACCCCAAAAACGGCAACAGGTTTTTCCTTAACTGGAAACACCAATACTACAAGTAAGTTGATTGTTTCTCAAATAAAAATCGAATTAATTTTCTATCCAAATCTTTAGCGGCTCCCGCTACTACTGGCGGTATGGGTGATGTATCAAATGTACAAAATAAACCGTCAGTTCTGTTCGGTACACTGCCACAATCAACAAGTTTCCCTGGGCTTGGTACAACGTTCACAACAACAACAACGACAACAGCCCCAACATTCGGTTTTACTCCCACTACCGTTTCTTCTAATCCAGCCGCGACAGGATTTCGATTATCAGCACCGCCTGTTACCAGTAGTACTGCAGGATTTAACTTGGGTGCAACTACGACGCCAACAACGCTCGGTTTCGGAATATCGGCGCCGACCGTTAAGACCACGATTGGGGCTAGTGCGGCGCCACAATTCTCGTTGGGAGCCAGTACAATATCAACGACAACAACAGCAACAGCAGCAGCGACGACAACATCAGCTGCGTTTACACCGATTCTAGGAATAGCCACTACAAATGGTAAATTTCACAACGTTTCATCGGCGTACATATATAATTTGTTTTGTTTATAGCTGCTTCTACTACAAGTTCTGCTACACCATTAAAGATTGGTAGCTCAAGTAGCACTGCTGCTACAAGTACCCCGAGTATCACAACCGGACTTTCATTGTAAATTATTTGATATAGATATATTTATAAAAATCTAATTCATTGTTGATTTTCAGAGGTACTACTTCAACTACAACAAGTGCTATAGCGCCAACAACAACAATAACAACGACGGCAACAACAATCCCACAAACCGGAACTTTAACGTACGCCCAATTAGAGGATTCAATAAACAAATGGACGATTGACCTTGAAGAACAGGGTAAATTATTTATAAATCAAGCAAAAGAATTGAATGCATGGGATAATTTATTGATATCGAATGGTGAAAAGATGGTACAATTAAATGAAACGATTGAACGTGTTAAACAACAACAGAAACAATTAGATCAAGAATTAGATTTCGTTTTAGCACAACAGAATGAATTGGATGAATTAAGTTTACCATTAGAGAAACAATTAGCTGATATTCCTATAACCGATCAGAATCGTTTCCAAATGTTAGTTTCAAATCAATTTAATGGTTTGAAAATATTGAAATTTATTAAATTTTAGGTATCAATTGTCGGAAATTATTGATTCTCAACTAAAACAGATGTCGGAAGATTTGAAAGAGATTGTGGAACATTTGAATGAATCTAATAAGAATGAAGATACATCAGATCCGGTAGTTTTAATGCTTTCTCCATTTTTTTCATAGATTATTTTACAATTGTTTGATTGTAGGTGATTCAAATTAGTCGCATTCTAAATGCTCATATGAATTCTTTGCAATGGATCGATCGGAATACAACACAGATTACAGCGCATTTGGAACAGATTTCGAAACTGCAAGATTTCCATAAGAAAAACCAATTGAATTATCAATAATTTTCATTAATAGGAATAATTTTAGTTTTTTATGCTTTTGCCAGTCAATAAATTCATTTTGACTAAGTTGTATTACTGGTTGCATACAAGTCAAATCAGCATCTAGTGACATTTTGTCGGATTACAATGTCACTTATATCAGTGCCAAGTTTACCTATTTTTCAGCAAATCTGAGAATTATTTTGCAACTTGTTCATTAAAAATTACTCAAATTACAGATTATTTTGTTGAGGTAGCGGGCTCTCACTAATACTTGAACTTGAACGTTATAAAATTTCATATACAGGGTCAAAATCACTCATAGAATCAATTTTTATCTGGGCCTAATCGAAATTCTGGCCCTAAAGTTCGTAAAGAGGCTCCTTCGTCCTGACCAATCACAGTGCTTAGAATCTCAGCTTGACATATGTTTGACAGCGTTGCCTCTCGAACGATAATTCGGTGTATGTTAGGTTGCCCACACCAAACCACCGCTTGAGTAGGCTACGCTGATGAAGGAATATTAATCTCGAACGTCAATACTGTCAAATGAAGATTCGAAGCATTGTGATTGATCAGAACGAAAGAGCCATTTTAAGGACTTTAAAGCCAAAATTTCGATTAGGCGCAGTCAGAAATGGATTTTATGAGTGATTTTGAGCCTGTATGTGGAATTTCATAACGATAGAGTGAGTATTGACAAAAGCCCATAAATTACCGTTTGTGGCCTATTTGAAGCTTACTCTAGGAAAAAATTGTAGGACTTTCTTTATTATCGTTTAAATAAATGTAAATTCAAAAGCAATACAGTGATGCTTATCAAATTAGATACATCTGCGTATATTGGACACATGTCTTCATTATTTGACATTGATTGTACCGCGAGTGTCCAAATTGGATAGGTTTCACTGTAATTTCATCCCATTTTAAAACTGCAATCATATTTCTAGTTTGTGTTTATTTCACCAAATTTATATAATTTTCTTTGATTTTTCAAATAAATTTATATTCTACTGATTTTGAAAAAGACATCCGGCAACGTCGCGCCGTCTTGCTGATTTTTTGACAGCAACTCATTAATTTTCAAAAAAATTATCAAATTACCTTCTGATTAACCGTGTGTGTGTTTTTTTTTTTAAAAAAACAGAAGAATGGAAGCTGACAGTGAAGAAAATACGAAAGAAACATCATTAAATTCAAATTTGAATCAAAGTCAAGTAAGATATTTATAAACAATTAATTATTTTGTCATTATCTTTTCAGTGGTCACTTTGTTCTTGTATTTATTCTTGTTTGATTCTAGAACAATGAAATTGATGAAATAACATTTGATTCATCGATAAATGTATGGGGTAGAAATCAGCAAACGCTTGAAATTCAAGCTCTACATGAATTGGAGATATTAACACAAGAACCGTCCAATAATAACGATGATAACAATAAGAATATAGAGATAAAAACACCGGCTTTAGATATCGATAGTTATCTTAAACGACAAGAGGAATTACGTAAAATTCAAGAGTACAAAAAGTCTTTGAAAGTCAGCGATAAGAGTCGTACAATAGCTGAGAAGATATCGAAACAACAACAGGAGAGATATAGGAAGAAACAGAAGATTAGTGAAACTAACGAGAAACGAGTACAGAAGATTGAAAAGAACGGTTCAGATAGTGATTATATTCCGAGTGAAGATGAAGGTAAATTTATAATGTTTTTATAATAATAAAACAGATTGATAGAAATACAATTACAGATAGTGATTGTGCAGAAATTGGAACAAATAAAACAACAAAAAGAAAACGATCGAGCAGTAAAAGTATTGAAAGAATCAAAGATGATGGTCGTTTAGAATATTATAAACAACGCTTACAAGAATATTACAAACAATTAGAGGAGGAGAATTGTTTAAAAGTTGCTGATGGAGATGAAGATGATGTACCTGAATGTTACACAATCAAAAGAGGCTTAAAAATTCCATTGAGAACCTGGACCAGTCTCTACAAGTATTTACAAGAATTTTATCTATATTGATTTTCTTATAATTTATCAATTTAGGTATCAGCAGGACGGTGTTCGATGGTTGTGGAAACTTCACCAAGAGACTGCTGGTGGTATTCTAGGTGATGAAATGGGTTTAGGCAAGACAGTTCAAATAATTGCGTTTTTAAGCGGTTTGGAATACACGAAAACTATATCACTACATGGACGGTATTTTTTATTTTAGTTTTTTTTATTGTTTTCATAATAAACTTTTGATATTTTTAGATATAGAGGCTTAGGTCCAACACTTATTGTTTGTCCAGCTACTGTACTCCATCAATGGGTGCAACATTTCCACAATTGGGCACCAGAATTTCGTGTAGCTGTACTTCATCAAAGTGGTAGTTATCAAGGTTGGTTATTATTGATAATCACAGCAGAAAATCCAATTTAAATTTAAATAAATTTAGGTAATAAGATTAAATTGATTAAAGAAATACACGAGAATAATGGTATTTTAATAACAACATATCAAGGAATATTAAAATACAAAAACAATTTAATTGAATTAAGTTGGCATTATTTAATATTGGATGAAGGCCATAAGATACGTAATACAAATGCGAAAATTAGTAGAGCTGTTAAAGAGATACGTACACCATATAGATTAATGTTGACAGGAAGTCCAATGCAAAATAATTTACAAGAATTATGGAGTTTATTTGATTTTACAAATCCAGGAATGTTGGGTAATTTGAATACGTTTATGGAACATTTTGTACAACCCATTCAACAGGGTGGTTTTGTTAATGCTACACCCATTCAGGTATTTTACGATTTCTTGTATTGCAAAACATTTTTTTACGTCGTATTGTTGTTTTAATAACAAACGTGTTGATTTTTTATGATTTTCTCCTTAATGTTTGCTAATCTTGCAGTTTTCCTCAAGTTTTTTAGAGCTTAAAAGTTTAATTTTTATTTAACTGTTGTGGGTTTTTATAATCATCTACTTTTAATTAAAATATTGATTTTTATGTAAATCATATTAACGGACCATTTGGCTTGTTACAGATAAAGATTGCGAAATTTTTCACTTCTTATAAGCCGATGCAAAGTATAGGCGGTCCCGTAGGTCGCGCATTTCCTGGTATGGGCCAGATAGGGAGCAAAATTCCAAAAAAGGAAAAGTCCTGTACCATTATCTCATCTGACGCAAAGGTAATGAGTAATTAACTAAATTAAATAGCCAATCAAGTGCTCGTTATAGCGATAAAAAGATAGCGGCGAGGAGCCTTGATGGTGGAACGAGGGAAGCGGAAAAGTTGACAAACTGGCGCTCCAGCCGTTGAGAATAAGGCAGCTCTTACAATACCACATAATATTTTATTGATAATCCATTTTGATTAACGGTAGATAAAGGCATGTTTGCAAGAATAATTTTTTATTAATCTTTCCACTTGTAAAACTAAAATAAAAAAACACTCCAAAAACTCGCAGCATGGTACTCATGATGGCGTGAAGCCGAAAGCGGTATACCACAATAGTAAATAAAACACCTCGGAAAGAAATTAATATCTTCATTTTGAAGCGCTACATTCTTATTGAGGGCTTGTTTTAGGTGTAACTAAAATTGATAGATTTAGAAACAATTGAAAAGAAAATTCTTTTATTATCAATGTAAATAAATAATAATGAATTAAATAATTTACTAATCGATTTGTATATATTGAAAATGATTGGAATCAAAACAAAGTAAGAAATGCTTATTTTGCATTAGGGGAGAAACAAATCGCCGACGCCTTATCAGCTGTCTCCTGGATGGCGGCATTTGTGTGATATCATTCGACACGAACCAGTCATCGACGTTTCTCCTTTAATTACGAAATAATTTCCTTTTCAATTACTTCAAAAATTGTTGGTATTACTTTGGTATTAAATTAAAAACAGAGTCCTGACTTCTTATCTTCTTATCTACTTTTTATTAAAATTAATAAGATAAAACGTTTTTCATTAAAACAATCCGATATTATTTGGCGCTGTGAGATCACCCTTATTGTCAACATTCTGTCGCTTTCCTTGTCCACGCCTCACTACCAAGCCTCCCCCTGTTATCTTTTTATCGCTATAGCGAGCACTTAGTTGTCTATTTAATTTAATTAATTAGATTAATTACTCATTACCTCTGCGTCAGATGAGATAATGGTACATGACTTTTCGTTTTAGAATTTCGCCCATAGCAGGAAATGGGCGACTTACGGGACATCCTGTATATCCATCAATATCTAAGTTGTTTTTGTAAATTTTTCTGTAAATGATTGTAGTTAATAATTTGAAAATATATATTTAGGAGGCTACTGCTCTATCAGTTGCTACAACACTCAAAAACTTAATCTCACCATATCTATTGAGAAGATGTAAAAATGAAGTTCAAGAACATATCAATTTACCAAATAAAAACGAGCAAGTTCTATTCTGTTCATTAACTGAACAACAAAAGGATCTATACAAAGGATATTTAATGGTGAAATTATTTTTAATTAAATCTATTCATCTATAATATAAATATTAAATTATTTTGTAGGGTGATCATGTTGGTACGATTTTAGGAAAAGATTCAAAGAATTGGTTTTCTGAAAATCAACTACGTGCTAATGTTTTAGTAGCAATTACAACATTACGTAAAATTTGTAATCATCCAGATATTTATTTACATGAAGCCGATTTAAATGATAATAACAATAATAAAAACAATGAGGATGTTCAAGATGATTTATTTGAAGATAAGTTTGGTTATTATAAGAAATCAGGTAAAATGATTGTTGTGTCAGCATTATTGAAAATGTGGAAGAAACAGAAACATCGTGTTCTATTATTTACACAGAGTCGTGCAATGTTGGCGATTTTTGAAGAATTTCTAACACAACAAGATTACAAATTTATGAAAATGGATGGCACTACAACAATCAGTTCACGTCAACCTTTAATTAACAAATTTAACGAGGTGAATTATTAAATTAATTATTTATTTTATTAATTTCAATTGGTTTTGATTAATTATTGAAGGATAAAAGTTATGATGTTTTCTTATTAACAACACGTGTCGGTGGTATTGGTGTTAATTTAACTGGAGCCGATCGTGTCATAATCTATGATCCTGACTGGAATCCAGCTACAGATACACAAGCTAGGGAACGAGCGTGGCGTATAGGTCAAGATAAACAAGTCACGATTTACCGATTATTATCATCTGGAACAATTGAAGAGAAAGTAATACCATTGTTTTTTTTGCTAAAGTCATTTATCTAAACAAAAAAATCCATATATTTTCCAGATGTATCAGCGACAAGTGTGGAAACAGTTGTTGAGTAATAAAATTCTTGTTGATCCCAAAACGCATCGTTATTTCAAATCAACAAATCTTTACGATCTGTTTTCATTACCGGATGATAAATGTGAATCAAATCCGGAAACTGCTAATATTTTCCGGGATTCACGGGTACGTTTACAAGAGAAGATCCGCGAGAGGAAGGAACATAAAGAAAAAAAACTACAAATTATAAATAATGATGATGTACAATTTTCTGAAGATAAAATCCAAGCCATGAAGAATCTAGCACAACAAATAGCTCGCAGTTTAACAGCAACATCAACATTGAAAAAAGAATCGATGCAGAAAACATCATATCAATTAGAATTAGAAGTGGAACGGCAGAAGAAATTAAAACAACGGGAAGAATTAAAGAAACTAACACCAGCTGAATTGATGAGACTGAATCGAGAAAAAGCTGAATTGAAACGAGGAGAAGAAGATTATAATAAAGTTGATGATATGGATACTAATGTTAGTTTTTCAAAAGCTTTGGAATACAGTGAAGTAACAGCAAAATTGTATCATGAATTGAAAATGGACAAAAAGAACTCCGGTGATGATGATGGTGATGATAAAAATAGAAATACTAAAGAAAAAGTGAAGAAGAAACACAAGGATGTCTACAAAAGTGTTGTAGATACGAGTGGTCGAATTGAAGGAAAACAAGTTGAAGGTTTAGTCAAGACTGAAGTGAAGAAATTGAGGAGAAAGTATGAAAAACTGGGAAATGTTACAAATCAAGATCAGTATGTTTTAGAAAAATTGTTCTCAAAGAAAGGAATCTCGGGGGCATTGCAGCATGATACAGTAGTTGAAAATAAAATAAAGACCAACAGTATTAAAATTGATAGTGCAGCTAAATTACAAGCTGATTTAGCATTGCAAGCGATACGGAAATCTCGCTTAAATAATTGGAGATGGTAATTATTTCTTTTTCTTTTGATATTTTCGTGTTTCTTGTTGTTTTTTTTGCATAAAATATACGCTAAAAAAATTGCAAATTTTATTATTTATGGCGAAATTCCAAGTTTTATTTCATTGTCTACCCAGAAGAAAATAATGATTCGCCTCTCGTAAACAATGACTGAAAATTTTCATTAATCTTGATTAAAAATACTCTCAGTGAAAGTTCGCTTTATATATATACATATATATAAGGGTAACTTGTTATTTTATTCGTATCAGCAACAATAAAAGGCAAATTAGTGCGAGAAGCTGTTTTTAATCAGCTTGATAAAAAGGAATTAATTTTTCAACAGAACAAAAGCTGAATGAGAGCGAAAATGAAATGAATGACCCTGTTGTTGGCCGATATTATAACATTATAACAACAGATGAGTGGTATATTTTACACTTTCTGTTCTTTACGGACACTTTCCGTTTTTTTCCTGTTTTAATAATAAATAATCCTTTGGGTATAGCGTTGCAGTTAGCTATTGATTGAAAATGTTTGAAATGTTTTATAGAACGATCGATTGTTGCAATTTTAATTAAACAAACTACGCTTTCCAAGTGGAATGTGTTGCTATATTTGTAATGTAGTAATACGGTGAAATTTCCTATAAATACCTGTGTGGGGAAATTGCCGATTGGGCGTATTTTTCAATAATCTAGTGGCCTAGTACTGCAATTTTTTTCTTTCGAATATCGAAATATAATGATACCTATATTATATACCAAGCGACTAAAGTGCGGTATTTCGTCCCGGAATTAAACCACTCGAGCGACGAAAGAAGGTACTTTAGTCCCGAGTTATATGCGCTATTTTATGCACTTTCTGAAATATTTGGGCATGATATTCAAAATTTTTGAGATTGACAAGAACCTCCTTAATTTGACAAGTATTAATTTGTCATTTCTATATTTTTGAAAAATCACTCTAGTTACTGCATCAATAATATGGTACAATAGCAACTTATAATATCAAATAGTATATTACAACACAAGTACAGAAAGTTAGTCGTTGTAGAATGAGTATGAACACGTTCATGCTCGTTCTGCAACGACTAACTTTCTGTATTTGTGTTGTAGTATACTATTTTGTCTACGACAGTGCAAAATAGACATAAATAACTGAAAAAGGTGATTACAAACGAATTAATAATTTTTTTTATAATTATTAACCTACCATTGATTTAAATTGAGAAGATCGAGTTGCTATAAAAACAGTAAACTTTTTTTTCGTGAATTGTGAGTTTGCATTGTGTTATTAATTTTGTAATAAAAAGTCTTTAAAATGAGTTTTGAAGAAAAATAGGTAAAATAGTCATTTATAGAAGTCACGTAAATAATTGAAAAAGTAAAATAAAACAAATTGATAATACCCTCGTTAGTACGAACTCGTTGGGACCGAAAAAGTCTGTTCGTCTTAACGAGATTTCGTTCTAGCTAGAAGAATATTAAGAAATTTTGTAGGGATCTCCATTTGTGTTTGTGTTACTCAGGTGTTCGTATAAACGGGGTTCGCTTTAACGAGGCTTTACTGTAGTTATTTATCTTATTAGGGATAAGGGCATTATAACAGCACTGGAAATTTTTCTCGTTTTTTACTTTTTTTTTTGTATTGTAAAAATTAGTGAAGATATTGTGGAAAGCAAGTAAATATAATCATAAGCGAGTCTGTAAGTCTTCCCTTAGACATCTAAAAATTTACAAGTTTTGCAATAAGTTGTGTTATATGCAAGTGTTATAGCAATGCGTTTGATCTTGATTTCGTTACATCACCAGTGGGATAATTAACTTCATTACCAAATTCAAATTAATTCAATAAGAGGTCCTTATCCTAGTAGTCGTAGATAAAAAAAATATTTGACAATTTTTTGATATTTTATAATCGTTTATTTTTCATTATATCCCTAAGTAAATAATAAATATTATGTCTCTAGGGATTAAAAGTGGTAAATTAGTCCCTGTAATGGGGGACTAAAGTACTGACTTTGGTCCTGGAAGTGAAATAAACATTTACGTATGCCTTAAGAAATCGTTATAATTTATAATCGATCTAATGTTGAGATCAAAACGTAAACACTTCCGATTTTAGTAGTACCTCTGTTGTAATTTACCTTGTAATCGATCAAAATGTTGTAGTGATAAGAGTGGTCGTTTTACAGAGGGGTATAGTCGTAAAATAAATTAGTTTCACGCCAATTCCACTACCAATAATCTCTAAAATTCGAGATTTCATTTTCTCTGTAGATTAAAGTTATCACTGTTATCAGTTTGTCGTATTTGTTAAATATCACATTCACATAAATCGATTTTTCTCATATGTATTGTTCAACAGGGGTTAGGAAAAGATGGTCAAATAAAAGGCGGACAAGAATCGAAATGTAGAAAGGAAAAAAACGTAATCTATAAATTCTCTATTATTTGATTTTTTCTATATCAAATCAATAAAATAAGTCTAGGATTAATCTAATCATATATATGTTATATAACACATAGGTCTGTATATGTATGTTGATCTTTATGTAACATTCGCTTAGCTCGACACATTTCCTTTAAAGTGATAGATGTATTCGGTACACGTCGTCGGATTTTACTTCTAGACAGTCGTCCTGTTGGTTCCTTGAATTCTCAAGAGTGTACGTAACAGATAGATCCTGCTAATCCCTTTGGAAGTCGCAAGAACAGGATAAAGACAGGCAGAACAAGTCGATATCATCCATGAACCGTAAGTATATACATCAAAATACAAAACATTTTCTGTATGTTATATACAATAATAAACAGAATGCTTTCATAATTCAAAATGTGACAACAACAGTTCGTTAGGAAAAACGTTGACAACAATGGTGACGATTGTAAACTCCCCAAAAAAGCAACAACAGCTTTCTTGAAAATTTTCCATAAAAAAAGTATTGTTGACTTTTCGTTTCATTTTTCACACATTACACACACACTCTTCTATCTCTAAATATACTATACGAGGCGAAAAAAGACGCCGACAGAATCAGAATTTTAATAAACTGGATGATGAATGATTGAAATGGAATTTTTCAATACAAATATTTTTTCTACATACAAATGTGACGGCATTGTTGTGATCCCACAGCTAATCTATAATTTGGTATTATTTCCGGTAAAATAACAGGTAGGGGGAGGCCGGATACAATCGCATTTTCCGGATGAAAATTCGCAATTTTTTTCACTTGCTATTATGTTGATAATTTCCAAACAATCCGTCATGCTGTCGTCATTTCCCCGGTTTTCTCTTCACAGTATAAATATTTATTTTGAAAAAACTCGTTGGGACTCTTTTTAATAATTATCGTTTTGCAAATTTAACAATCTTATCGTTGTCAACTTGCATAGAAAAAACTGACGAAGGAAATCCAATTTAGTAATTTTGACTGAGCAGAAGCCGGTATATGCGATTTTAGAATAAATAAATAAATAAGTAGCACAATCAAGCTTTCGACGAAGAATGCGATGCTAGTTTGATAAAGCCGTCGTCTATTCGATTACGATGCAAAATGTTGATGTATTCACTGGAGATTCTCAATAAAGATGAAAATTTTTCATCGTATTTTCAAATGTTTCGCTGTAAATTCCATAAATGTTATCATTGTCCCCCATATGTATAAAGTTGTTGTTGTGGAATTTGAATGAAAGTACGGGAGACCTAGATCGATTTAGTTTATTAACATCGTTGAAAGCTGAACGTTTCATTTTTGCGATTTTACATAATTCGATTATCTGATCTTTGAATATATATGTATATATAGATATGTATAGTAGTATATCGATCCGATTTCTGGTTGGTTGTAGAAACGGTGAAAAATTCACAAACTAAACCCCCATAAATTTCGAATGCTTAATATTGAATATCGAGATGACATCAATGAATATAATAACGAGGGTGATTTTTTTCCACCCCCATGTCTCTGTGCTAAAATCGCTGTTGCAATAACTTGGTATTCGAGTCAACGGTATTAGACTATTGAGCTAAACTATACTACATCCTTTAAATCTTTCCTTTTCAATTACTAAACCGTTTTGGTGTGGAAAAAAAATAAATTAAATTCTCAGGTCTCTTCGGGTCTAGTCACGAAAACTTTTTGCGACTTGTTCGAGTGTGCTTTAGATAAACCGTTGTCATTCAAAATTCTGTCTCTATGTGACATTATTGTGTGCAAAACACAAGTTTTGTTAGTGGTCTTTTTTTGTTATTATCATTATCATCATCATCCCGTCTTCATTTACAATCCACAAAGACAATAATATTTTATCATAATTATAGTTTCAACTTGATTTAAATTAAAGGCAACACAACTGTTTAGAGTTGACAGTTTCTAGTTAAGGACATTCAGTTGACGGTGGACATTCTAAAGGCTTTCTATTTCATCCCCCTTCGTCTGTACTGATAGTGTTTCGTTTAATTAACGTTGTCATGAATATCCCAGCTAACTCGAGTTGTTCCACTTGACAGCCTACTAGGGGATTTTATTGTTGTTATTGTTAATTAATCTTGTATTTTACAGTCAACATTTGCCCACCAACACAAGATCCTTGAATTTATTCCAACTATAACAACAAGGTATAAAAAAATCCAACTTTATTAGAATTATGAAAATATGAATTTATTGGTAATATGAATTCGAATAGCGACATCATTAATTCAATGAAATTATGTAAATTTTCTGCAAGTTTCTCATAAATATTCACTGAAAGAGTCATAAATTCTTTGGATCATTCCTGTTATCAACCCGACTGAAGAATCAAAGTTTATTGGAAACAATAAATCTATGAGATTCACTTGCTAACTTGCATGCGAATTATGAATAATTGGCATGATTCGTAAATTGATGTTTTAAATTTTATATAAATTGCGAGAAAGTTAAAATTATTTATTCGTTTTGCTAATTAATTCTAAACGTTGTATCTATACGTATCGGCGCATCCACCAAATTTGCAAGCGTAGCCGTCGTATTTCCTTTATAAAAATAATATAAAATTTAATGAAAATTTCTCATGTCGCATTATCTTACCCTGTAATTCTAATGTGATTTATGTGCATTCTGAGGGAGACTAACAGGCAACTGAGGATTGTTCGTTTCACCACTGAAAAATGTTAATTAAACAGTGGCAGGAATATCCGGCAGATAAATGCTCTCATAATATGATCCTTCTATAACTATATTATTCATCCGCATTTATGTTGACGTTGAATGAGAAGTTGGAGATGATTTTATTTAATATCTGTGAAGAATAATCTTACAGCTATAACAATGTTACATTGTTCATTTTAAAAGCCTTCATTTCTTAACTATCATTTTAGAAGATGATTAAATTTATCACAATCTCAACCTGCTTAGATAGAATTCAACAACAGCAAATGTGGTCTTATTCAGGGCCGTCACTAGCGCTCAGGCAACTCAGGCAGTGCCTCAGGGCGGTACTTCACACGGGCGGCAAAATTACGACTCAATGTCATTTAATAAATGCACAAAAAGCATGATTAAGCTGTAAAGGAGAGGCTTTTAATTTATTATTGAGCTATATTAATGATTTCTAGTCAACATTTTTAAAAAATAATTCTTATAAAACAACGTCTCTAGGCGAATTTTTGAAATGAATCGACAAAAAATGTCTAGTTGGATACTTTTGAGTTAGACTCTCGACTTTCAATTAAGATTTTTAGACATATTCCCCCTAAATTATAATTTTTACCAAATTTTGTTATCGAATTGTCAAAAGTAGATTTGCTTAAGTTTGGTGCATTTTTAAATTGAGCTCTTCTGATTTAATTGAATTAATTGTTCTTAAGCCAAAAACGACAAAATTGTGACACTTTTGGTTAATTTTTGCACAAAAATCACAAAGTTTCGGCAAAATTTGACTATTTTATTATGAAAAGAATTTACTTTAACAATAAGTTATTTTTCAGCTAACAATAAGTGCTAGTCTTTTAATCTAGATTTTAGAACTTTTTTATTTAAATCATCCCTTTTTAGTGAATTCAGTTTTAAATCGTGGCCAGAAAAACATTTAGTTTTAAAACCGTTTCATTATTAAACAACAGTTTTACGCCAAATTTTTCTATAGAATCGCTCAGAAACAGAGACTGAGGCATCTTTATAAAGTTTTAGACCTGAATTTTCTTCACTAGAAGCTAGATTT
>JAZBGW010001209.1:0-16908 GCA_037464815.1 Mylabris variabilis
TAACTGCATTACACGTGCAAGAAAGTGTCGGACTTGTGAAGAGAGAAACAACTAATAAAATGTATTGTACACTAGGGAAATTAATACCAAGTGTCTTAATCCCAACCTCCTGTGTTGCAAACGGCCGCGTTATTTTTCACAGACTGTGACCTAGTATTATAGCGTAAGTAACGGTCCAAGACAAACTCTTGTTTCACTATAGAATTGGTGTGGCATACCGAAAACAAAACAACAAAAAAAGAAAACTTGTCGCACGCTTTTACACCACCAACAACCCGAATTTCTGTTAATTCTTTATCGCAAATTCACAACTAATTCGATAGTTATTTTACCTAATTTCAATTTAAACACAAACATTAAACTTGCAAACAATCTGTTGGTAATTAACACGATTAATTAACAATCTAGACGACAATCAAAACTAAAAATCTCATATGAATGTAAGATGAGTTAGTTTCATTAAAAGCCACATATTCAATCAAAACAAACAATAAAGACTTTACATTATAAAGGCCTTTACGCTTGAGTGATCATGCCTTTTACTACCCGTTCACCCCCATCTTTATCAAAACACTACCCATTTAAATTGTTATTGTTGTTGTTGTTATTTAGTGTAAACACTGATACTATATTCAACAAAGAATATTTTTATCTTTTATTATACAAGAAAATTAACATCAAAATACGTATCAAAAGTTATTTGTAATGGCGATATTTAACGAAAATTTAATTAATACACAGTACACGATTCTTACGCAATCTAACCATTAATAATTTCTTAAACAGATTTTAAAATAAATCTCTATAAAATATGCACACAAGTAGAATATTTGTGAGAGTTTTAAACTTACAGTCATAAATTTAATTTCGTTAACTCTAATTTATAGAAAGTAAAAAAAATGGGAATAACAAAAATCATCTAGTAAATTAATTGAAATGTAACCAAGGGAGCAAAAAATGAAGAAGAAACTGATTTATTAATGAAATTCTCCATAGGGTTTTGTCAGAAACACTAATATTAGGAACACGTTACGATGTCAAATACATCAATCTTTCTAACCCATATAAAGTCAAACTGTCATAAAAACACAGTTGTATTTGATAACGCGCAATTTCTCAAATAATATAAAAGGAACGAGTTGTATCACAAATGAGAGAAGAAAACAAAACGAATGTCTCCATGTGAAAATAGACAATGACTGTTTGTCTATATAATAAGCGATTTAAATAGTTTTAAATTATTGAAATTGAAATTGCAATAGTTGGGGATTGCGTTCAAGTCTATTGTTTAATTAAAAAGGCACTCCAACAATCACTGATGAATTGTTCTGAATGATCATAGTTATGACAATGACAATACCTATAATAACAACACCGACAACAAATCGGTATTGGTGGATGTGTGAAAAGCAAACATCATTGTCTCTCATCTGGTATTATATCATTGAAAACGATTCATTTGGTTTATATCGAATGTTATAATAAAGTACTATGTAAACTCTCACGACACATAAAAAAAATTGTAGATATATAAATGTCTTTCTCGAACTACATACGTTGGAAATGTGCGAATCGTGACCGAAATATATGATAAATCCTTGGTGAATTTGACACCTGCGACCAGATCAATCTCACCAACATTCGGGTATACTTCTCTACTATTACAATGTTGCATAACATAACCATGTTGGAATGCACAACGTTCACTAACTTATGATTGATGTACCCACGGCACTAGTTATATATCGTTCATTTTGTTTTCTAGTTCGATATAAATTACATATATACGTTGGTCATTATTAATAACTTGCCAGTGAAACTACTAAATAAAGTTCCATATAATCTCTTTCTCCAACAGTAAATCATGTTTTACAAGTACCGATATTTTATAATTTCATCTATATTTCGATTCCTTCATAAACTAATCAAGTTCAATCAATATTATTGCAACTTACTGAACGAATACTACAACGAAAAAATATAAAATAACAGGAATAGTAAAAAGAAAACGAATGTGCAAAACTGAAAAGTTTCTCGTATTGTAATTAATAAAAAACTGAAAAAATCCGCTGAATAATCGCGTCGATCATTTAAACTTGAAACAATTATCTTGAAATAGATTCAACGTAACCTCAGGTCGCCTGTGGCATTCTACAACTATAATGAAAACCGTATCATTTTTATGTTGTAAATTATTAATTAATATTTACGAATTTTACAGCGAATTGTAAATTCTGCGTTTATTGTCGGATATTAATTATTTTAATTTTATTCATAAAAGGTATCCTTATAATTCGCTTCTCGTTCAAATTTTCGCATAAATAAATGTTGGAAATGTCTCGTTTTTGTTAGTTTGATACCATTCTATTCTAGTGTCGAATTTTTTACTCGCTTTCCCTCACACACGATAGATATTTATAAGTATTTCAGAAGGATTTTATTTTAGGTATATCTACATTATTGTTCATTTATAAAACGTTCCTTCTTCTAAACAACAATTTGATGTTTTTACGCAACATTCCTGTATGTAGGTGTATCGAAACGATACTAATAAATGTAACATTTTGCACGGAGAGAAAACAAGACAAACAAGAAAATATTTGTAATAACAATAAGACCAAGAACAGCTGGAAAAATCTGTTGATTATAAAAAACGTACCAGAACGTCAGATCTAATTTAGACCCTATTGTATTATACAAATTTAGCGTAATCGAGATGTGCTAACACTAATTTGTTGGTTGAATAGGAAAGGTGGAATTAATAATTGTCGCTGTTGAAATGAATTTCTAGTTTTTGAATTGACAATGAGAATTTGCGGACAGGTTTGTGTTGAAAATAAGACAAATCACTATTGAGACAACAAAATTCATATACATGCATTTATATAGAGTGAGTCACAAGTAACGCATAATATCCATAACTCTCTCATTTATGGGAATTTCGAAAAACGTCGAGACAGGTGACCCTTTATTTTTCAATTATTTAATTGTGGTTAGTCTAAGACGGTTCTGTGAGTTACCATTGGGAAAAAATGACACCATCAACAATTTTTTTAAATAGCACCCCCTATATTTTATTGCATTTTTGAGCAGAGCATACTTTTCTTCGTTAAAATACGTAAAAATATTAGAGGGTTACATAAGAACATTTTTGAGAAAAAAATTCTTAAATTTTGGAAGATTTTTTGTCATCGCTACATCTATGCATACGAAAAGCACAACACCTTTGAATAAGCATTGGAAGCATTGATTTATTACTGGATCAAGTAGGCGTATGGCAAACATGACGGATTTAATGGTCAAAAATAAAATTGCACACTTTAATGCAAATATGCTTTTTTCTGCATATTTCCAGTTTTATTTTTAATAATTAAGTTCGCTATATTTTCCGATAATTTTATTATATTTACCCCATACGCCTGTTTAATCCAGTAATAAGTCAATGCTTGCAATGCTTATTCAAAGGCGTTGTGTTTTTCGTATACTATGCTGATGCATGGATATTATGAGAGAAAATTTTATAAACTTCAGGAAATTTTTTTCTGAAATTTTTTTTTTATGCAAGCCCCTAATATTTTTACATGTCTGAACGTAGAAAAATATGCCCTACCCGAAAATGCAATAAAAAATAGGGAGTGTCGTTTAAAAAAAAAATGATGATGTCATCTCTTGCAATGGTAACCGATAGAACCCTTTTGGCTAACCACAATTAAATAATTAAAAAGTAAAAGTCACCTGTCTCGGCGTTTTTCAAAATTCCTATAAATAAGAAAGTTATGAATATTATGCGTTACTTTTGACTCACCCTATATACAGAACGATAAGCTGTTTCCCCGATAACCCCTTGTTCAATTTCGAAACTAATAATAAATATAAATATTTATGAATTTGATTAGAATGATTGTGGGTAACTTGTTATCCACAGTTTTTGATTAACATCAAAAATTACATTAAACTTGATTTTATAATAAAAAAACAAGTGTACTATTTAACAAAAACAACAGTAATCTTGTTGGTCATAATGAAATTCAATTCACTTTTATGTAAATTTGTGAGAAAATATTAAAAAAATAACACGATTTCTTCTTAATTGTTTTTTAATAAACGCCGTTTACAATTGATTCGATACATATTACAGCAACTGACAAACACAACACACAAATTAATTCGAATATCGATAAATTATCAACTTTATAGATCAATTAAGACAGAACGGCAGGAAAAGTCGAATTTGTGCGAAATTGCACTCTGTTTTATAGAGAATAAATGAGGATTATTGCAACCATAAAACGAATTTAGAAAAATAATATACTTGAATATTCGAATTTTCAATGAGAATTTCATTTAGTTGGCGAATAATATAAAACATTCAGATTTGTTACAGTGAATATTCGAGATACGTAGGTGGATATATTTGAATTTTTAGCACCCCTTGTTAATATGTGGATGATGAACACGGAAACAGGATAATACAGCTTTAGGCTAATATACTCGAAATTGTCAGTATAAAAATTGTATTGTTATAGTAAGATTCAAGTATGAGGATGATATTTATTTAATTTAGAGTTTTTTTTCTTGCAATGTCATCTGATATTAAAAATGACGTTAAATATGGAAGTGACTTCCATTCAAGTTACAGTATATGATTATATGAATCTAGAGGGTGGTTTTTATTAGAATTTTATGCGGTACATAAATTTGTGAATGAAATATTTAAAGTTTCAGTTATATTCATTTGGAGTTTTTTTGTGTTAAAAATATAATGACCATAAATGACATTGTATTTTAATAGGATATATTTAAAAATTTTATTATAGTTAGGAAATGTTAAAAGTAATTGTATCAACAAGGGGTTGTCTAAAGAGTACTATACAGATTACGTCGGCAACAACGCAACGAATAATGAACCAGTACGAATAATAATCTTCCACATTAATTATATCTGAACTGTTGACCAACGGTATTAAAATGGAATATAACCGGATAATGAACTAATCTGTTTACTTAATATTGCACGGTGTTAAGTCCGTAGATGCGACCACACTATAGTATACTTACTGGTCGGTGATACGGTCTAAATACAAGAATGTTTAAGTGGTTGATGATAGTCGAACCGTTCGTCGTAAGGGTGAGTACTCACCCCCAAGCCAAATATACTCCTATTCACCTCTGTCATTACGTATTCTACAGCCCTACTGCATCAAGCGGTCGTCAAACATTGTGCCCCATTGCTCTACTGAATCCCACCAGATTTAAATAATAAATGATTTTCGACCTAATATATTTCGAAACAGGTTACACATTACACTCTTTTACAGTAAAACACACACACGTACTGTACAAACATACATACATACACGTCATTAAAAAAAAGCAACGAAAATTCACCATAAAATCTCCACAATAAAAACATTTTATTACTAATTTCATTTCACACACTAACATCATCGCATTGCCACTGTTCAATAATTAATTGCTCAAACTTACTTTATTATCGAAAAAAAAAACAGAAAGAAACAACGCTAATTAAAACAATCTAGAATGGTTCCTGTCAAAATTAGAAAACAACAAATTAATCTGTCTTAACAAAATAATATTTCAAGAAATAACTATCATCAATACTACAAAAATCCAGCGATAATCGAAACTCAATTAAATATGAACGAAATAAAAATAATTTCTAATAACGTGATAACAATAGAAACATTTATTATCTTTTATATAAAAGTATTTTTAACATGAAACAATTTCTGGATAATACAAATTAGATCAATAAACGAAACTTAATAAGTTTCCAAATTTTCAAGTACTCCCCCGGCTTAATTCCAAATATTTGTACACGAAAAAAGCCACAGCATTAAAATAATAATAATAATAATAATAATGATAATAAAAATAACACCGTAATTTTTGGTGCTATTAAAAAATGTAACAGTGGATGTTTATATTTTAGATATAAGGGTAGTGAAAATTATGAAAAATAATGAGAAAAGGGTGTTGACACATAATTAAAACAGTTGACACTACAATTTATATGGTTCACGAATACTAATGTGTTAGAATGTGGCCGTATACATTTAGTTTGTTAAAAAAAAAGACATTTACTGTAAATATTTTATCAATTCACTAAGATTTTTCTTTATTAACCCTCTATAGTGCATCTAATACGAATTGACCGGTGCGTACGTAAATTTTGAACTTTATACTTTATTTATAGCTGTACAAAAAACGTTTTAATTGTCTCTACAAAATTACTTATGCATTTCTGAGCAGTGATGTTTGAAATTGATTTCTTTTCTGTTTGTATTACGTAGGTACCCCATATGTTTGTGTTTATTTAAAGATTGTAAATATGAATAATGTATGTATAATAAAAGTTTTGTTGTTATCTTGTGTAATAAATAAAAATTATTATAGTAAAGTAAGTAAACAATTGAATTTAATTGGTAATAAATGAATTTAGTAAATAGAGAAAACAAACGAATATTCTTTAATATAAATTTATTTGGATGAAAACAATAAAGCGACAAGGAAGGTCTTGGGGACCCTCAAATTACGGAACTACTGGAATGGCCTCGTAACATTCTAGACGCCAGGACAATCTAAATAAATATGTTATAAGTATTACAAGGGACTTGTCATAAAACACGGGCAACATATAAAGAATTAACTCCACCATACATTCGTGTATTTGTCTTACTTTTATATATTGTGTATAGTGTAGTATATAAGAGAGGAAAACCGTGGAAAAGAAGAACAAAAACAAATTCTCTTTCCACCGTTACTAGCTACCACCCCCATTTCTCTATATCGTCCAATTTTCCAGAAACGCTACCATACTTTACTGCGATACGAACAGAAGAGATCATGGCAGATGAAGAATATCAGACTGAAAACTAGAGAATCCTACCCTAATTCTACAAAACAATAATAACTTATTCAAACTTTTACCGAAATAAATTTGTCTTGATAGCTGCATTTTTCATCTTCTCTTTTCTATTGCAAGATCAAATTTTCTTTTTGTGCCCATCTGCTTGTAAAATCGTACAGAATGCGGATGCCCTTTCAAATAATAGATAATAACAACAACAAATAGGGTTGTTATTAAAAATTAGATATGAATGATATATCTATAATTTAATGAAACGGTTGATATGAACCAATATTAATAAAACATCGCCAAATATACAGCAACTTCCTGTATATGTCAATCTTTACAACATAACATTCTTCTTCGATCACAACCAACTTTATATCGAATATAAAATATATTTTACGATTTTTCTATATAACTAAGAAAATCTCATCAATTTTTGAATATAATATGATTTTCATAAAGCACACAAGGAAGATTTTAAAAAATTCAACAAATTTAATATTAATGAAATTTCAAAAATAACATTTTATCGATTCGTTTAACCAATTCCTTATTGCATGACATTTCAATATTAATTTAAAACTAATTTATCGAAAAATCAAAATACAATTATTATGTTGTTCTATATTAGTTGTCTAATCTATCAGACCGGATCAACAATTTTCAGCCAACAAAAAACCAAGAGTCCTCCCCCAATCTTGCTTACATATATTGATACTTACTGTAATTTACTGGACCTATTTTAAGTTTTTATGCAAGGCGCGAATTTTCCTTACCAAAAATCCCTAAAAGCGTTAAAGATATATTTAAATTTCCGTATACCGATCGATTTTTGCAATGTTGACAGAGAGTAACAGGGTAAATAATTGACACCCTTAGGCACTGGGGCGTTTTAATTTTTCTTTAAGCCCAGACAATACAGGCAAATGAATATTTTTCACAAATTTCCCACGATCTAACGCCGAAGGCTAATAATGAGCAACCAGTGGTCCTTTTGATTTATATCAGTGCAAGTTAAAGTTCCAAGAAAGTATATTTTGCGACTGTAAAATTATTTTCAAAGTTCTAATGAATTTACCATTACACTAGGGAAAGTATATATATTTTAATCGATTGTGAGAAATTTCTGTCATCAACTACTGCCATCCAGTTGGTGAATGCTTACTGTTTTTAGAAAATTACGAACACAATCTATATACATTCAAAAATGGAAAAACATTCAAGTTTGCCTTATACCCTAGAGACATTAACGACCCTCGAGCCAACCCTGTATTTGTTGTGTATTCCCCCGTTGTTCCCATCAACGATTGTTTCTATTTCAAGTTAAATAATAATAGTAATAATAATATTCGTGATTTATTTCCATGTTTAAATAAATACTCAACTGTCTATTTGATTATTTTCTTTTCTAATCGCAAGACAATTTAATTGTAATTGGAAATTATTAATTAATTCTATTATAAATTGTATAAAAATGAGTCTTACAATCTTTTATGGCTCATATCATTTAAGAGTCTCGTCGATTTTTAATAAAATACTTGAAGGAACTTCATAGAAATGTCTCACCATTCATATGATCGATGATGCGATGAAAAATGGTAGCGAAATTCGATTTAAAGTACTCGTTCTTGTAGGATAATAACAATAATAATTAAGTACAATACTACTTCAATAACGAGCATCTTCGATATTTAAAATTTGCAGTAATTTATATCGTTTAAGGACAAGCTGAAGTCCGGCCTCTGTTTGATATCCGAAAAAGTGACAATACTCAATCGTCGATTTCTCGCTTGTTTTCTGATATGTTCAAACGCCGTAACCAGCGATAAATTGGGCGTTTCACGGTGCATCCGACAGTTTTCTATTTTTTGAAAATTTTCACTAAATTTCTACAACTTTAAAGATAGAAAATCATACAGCAGCTTGTTTGAAAGCTTATTTATGGGCGGAAAGCAGATGGTTCCCGAAAAATCCAATTTTGGAAAATCAAAAAAGTTATTGAAAAAAATTTGAAACTTTCTGGCTTTCTCGATATTCCAAAATTGGATTTTTCGGAAACCATCTGCCCCCCGCCCAACAAGCCGCTGCATGATTTTTTATCTTTAAAATTGTAGAAACTGCGTGATTTAAAAAATTATAACATGCTCCGACATTTTCCTCTGTATTTTGGAATTTAGTAAAAATTATCCAAAGTGGAAAACTCCTTCGGATGCACCGTGAAACACCCAGTTCAACGCTGGTTACAGCGTTTGAATATCTCAGAAAACAAGCGAGAATTCGATGATTAAAAAAAAAATAAAAAAATTGTCACTTTTTCGGACATCGAATAGAGGCCGGACCCCGTTTTCAAATGCATTTAATAAAAGTTACAATCTGATGTAAAAACTACGACAACATTACGAAGTTTTGATAGTGACTTGTTTAGGGGAATTTCCAATTATAACCAAAAAAGTATCATTTATTCTGTTCGTTGCATTTTTGCTTAAATTTATTAAACAAATTCGTGTTATGTAATGCGAGGTTTTTCAAAATTTGACAGTTTATTATTTAAATAATAAAGAGAGTCTTGTGAAAATTTGAAATCGATGTTCTTAGTTTTTGAGTAAAAAAAATGTTTAAATTACGGTTTCATCATAGGCGATTCCATATTTCTGGTCCTTTCATAAATTTGTTACCATTTTTCAACATAAAAAGTTAATTATCTCAGAAAGTAAAAAGAGGATTGTCTTGAAATTTGGCACAGGTATTTATAAGACTTCGGTAATTAACATGATGATATTTTGCAAAACTGTCATATCTGATTATCGAGATATAGATTTTTATATCAATTTGGTTACCGTCGAGTCCATTTAACGCCATGTAATCACCAATCTTGAAGCCGTAACATTAACATTTTTTTACTCAAAAACTAAGAAAAGGATCGATTTCAAATTTTGATAGAACTTTCCTTCTTATTTAATTAATAGATATTAGACTGTCAAATTTTGAAAGACCTGTCATTAAATCGAATTTTCTTCTTAACAACCTTGAAAACGACTGAAATGCTGAAAACTTCATGACTGTCTTTTAATTTGTCCCTTGGTAGCTCATCCTGTGATTAATTATTTGTTTGTTCGTTTCCTATTCCTACTCATTGACTTAGAAAATATGAATTACACGATTGTGTAATTGAAGTGAAACAGTCTGTATATAGAAATGAGCATCAACTGTAACTTATTGTTAATCATATACCATAAACTACAGGTTGTAATTAGAGCAAACACAATAAGTAACAACGAGCAACTATTTGAAATTAAATCTTGTATAAAGAAACCTTTTGTAAATTTCAGTTAATTACAGAATTTTGGCAATAAGATGAGCAATAATAGTTATTATTACATGTTCAAGTTTCACTTACTAAAGATATATGCAGTATAGAATTTTTTTTTGTTGTAATAAAATGAAACAATGTCGAGTTAATAAATAAACTTAAGTATCTAGGAAGTGTTTTATTTTTTAAAATTAATTCAACAGCCCCCGTGTAAACACTTTCCTGTGTATATACATGGAAATTAGTTGTTTATTCACGTTGTTTGCAGTAAGCTTGCTGTGTAGTAGCCTAATTTAATGTAAATATTCATACAGAATTCACACTTGTTTCAGAAACTTATAGGTTCCATCTTCATATTCATACTCAGATTTTAATAATATGTTAATGGATTTTGTCTTTTTTCCGGCAATTTGTTACAAACCAACAGAAAGTTCGACCACCGAATTTAGAGGAAAAACGGATTTTCACCGGGCGAAGTCGACGAACTAAAATTTGATTTACTATAATAATTAACAGCGGTATTTATCCACAAAGTTCGTGTGATTCAATATTTTCTATTTGAAGAGACCCACTAAGGGTTGAATAATTTCTATTGTTTATATTTCAAAAGTGATAAATTAAATACAATTTATTTCAGATTTATAAAACGTCCACCATTAGAGTAAAATAAACTAATAAAATTCTACTGTTGATGTTAAAAATAACGAGGAAAAGGGCAAATTTACTGATAAATCTATACTTGTTTTTTGTTTAAATACTGTATTATTGCAATCAAACGAAAGATTAGTGCATAATTGTTAAGAAAATCTCTTTTAATAAAGCAAATCGACTGTTAAAGTTTGTTTTGTTAGCAAATTGACAGTTAAATTAAACTACAAATAAAAATGTACATTAAATCGACGAATTTGATTATAAACTTTTAATAGAAAGCTATATAATTTTAAGATCATTTAAACATTCTACTGGCTTTAATTAACGTTTATTTTTCAACTTGACAACGAAGCTTTTGTTTTACGTTATATTTATAAAAGAAAACAAACAATGTTTACAACAGCACAATAAAAATATGTGTTATTTTTTTATTTTATTTTTTAATAAATTAAGCCGAAATTTTATAAGTATAAACTAGATATAAGTTGTCTAGCATCTGGAAAATTCGATAGAATTGTTGCATAGTATTTATGAATAAATGTTTGATGAAACTGAGCTGAATTCAAAATAGAATTTTGCATAAAGTAAATGTGAATATCGAATTTGTATTGGGGAAAAAAACTTGCGCGTACTGTGATTCCTATGCCAGAGAAAAATGATTTTCGAATATTTGTTGATTTGATATTTGTTCAATATTTTTGATATTTTATTGTGGAAAACCAAAAACCTATATCACAAATATCGGATGTTGAATTACAATTAAATAATTAAAACTTTACAATGTTAATTCCCGTAAAATATGTATTAAAAAATTATCGATTACGTATGTTTCGGCAATTGAGGAATGTTTTATATTGGGCAAAACTATAAGAAATTTCAACTATTCGTAAAAAGAACAGTTAAAATGCATTTCAAATTTAACTTCAGATAAATCAAATTTTGCAAAACTTGTGTCATATAACCATAATTTTAACGATATATCTACATTATATATTCAAAATAATGACATTAATTTAGATCTTATTGAACAATTTTAAATTTTTTACATAAAAAAAACTAATCAAGACATCTTAATAAAAAGCGATCTTTAATTTCACTTTTTATAAATACTCTTAATTACTATCTCTTATTTATATTTTTATTTAATTTTGTTAATCTTTTTTAAATATTCAATATTTTTAAAATATTTTGGTCCCGAAACATATGGAATCGATTTTGAGAATTTTTAATTATTTACCTGAAGTTGATATTTTTGCAAGAGTGCATCAATTTAGCCGCGAATCTTTTAATGTCTATTGGAGAGATCTGGATAGGGGTAGTTTTTACTATTGTTATTATTAATTAACCACGTGGTGGTTATTGGCGATTTTGTGTGTATTTCCACTTTCCAACTGTCGATAATTTGAAATTTATGCAATTATAGGCTGCCCCTGTTCTCATCGTGATTGTACGGGACAACACTTAAAGCGACGGATACTCACCCTGACTGATGATAGTGGCGATATACACAATACCAATAGCAAGATACCGGTTGTGCTGTTTACGTTTCATCACCATAGCATTAGTCACAAATTATTCGTAAAATAATTTTTCGATTAATTATAATAAAATAAATAAAAAAACACTAAAACATATATGCAATTATTATTTTTTTTTAATTTTTAATAAACTAAAATACGCGAAGAGATTCGTGTTTTCTTGTTGGTTTGAAACGACTATCGCGACTTAACCGGCGAATAGCACAGTCGAACTGCAACTGTACCAAACACAAGAGGCATGCGAGGATCTCAATGTAAAGCTCGAGTGCGCGCGTCCGATGCCACATGCTTTTAAGCTCGACCGCTAACTTTCGACGTCAATCATTGATCTCACACTATTTGTATATGACAGTCACCCTCTATCTAATAAATTGTATCATCTCAGACTGTCACTTAGATCAGTATAGAGGCTCTCGATATTCTTGCATCGTCTCTAACAACAAGAATATGAGAAAAAATTACATTCATTTGAACCACATCATGTTGATAACTGTACATTTAAAATTTGACAAGAACGCTATTTTAAAAGTAAATTCTTTAATGTCTTTTTATATATCTCCTTTATAGGATTTTAAAATGTAACAGGAAAACTTCAGATAATCCAACACGAGAAGAAATACATTAATAAATGAAAGATATTAATAAAGATAGCTTTTAATATTTTCTTTACAACAAAGACATGTTCGTCGCCAAAATGGAAGTTCAAATTGTGATTCTCCTTTTTTACGTTTTTTTTTTGATTTGTCAAGCTACACGTCTTTTATGAGCTAAAAAAATTTAATTTACAATAAGTTTCTGATAACAATGATATTTACAGACAAAAAAGATCGTAAGTTTTATGAGGACTTATTTACTGTTCTAAAAATAAACTGAATTCTTCTTGAAAACAATAAACCCGGTTGTAGACGAAAAAATCCACCCTTTCCTTTTTATATAGCCGTTGTCATAAAAAAAGGCTTATAATCCCATGGAATTACATCAGTAAACGACGACAACAGTAATTGTTGTCTTGAGAATACCGCCTCGCCCGCGAGCAAATTAAATTAAACACACTGCGAATCTGCGTAGTGACTCATAGTTATATTTGTTCAACTGTGTATCGAGTAAATTTGAAGGTGTATGGAGAGCCTAATATGAAATTGTACCTACAGAAAGAAAGCAAGCATTGGATATAGGAAGATGACGACTGAAAGATCAGAAATATTACACGTGTAACGGCTAGATTTATTATTTTCAGTAATAAACATTCTCCCCTAATTTGGAGAGCAATTTTGCTATTAGTTCTAGTGGATTGCACTCAATTTCCCATAGGACGGGCACAATTTTCTTTCAACTATACTAAATTTCTTTGAAACATCTTAGATTTTATATGACATTACAAAAATAATAGAAATTGAAAGAAAAAAAATTATTAAATTTCCTTCAAAGATAATCGTACACGAAACCCTAACCAACAACTATATCACGATATTTCGTAAGAATAACACGTTCATTTTGATGAAAATTGCTTTTCTAACTAGAAATAGTGAAATTTAAACAGCTGAAAACGATTTGCAGTTTAAATTACATCAAACATTTTATTCTTTCATAACTACCCTTAGAACTATTTTTAAGAACGCAACGATACCACTTTTATCTCTCTACAATTTTCGTTTATTTATTATAAGAAATTTTTATCTATAATTGAAAAACCATAAACCCATATAATTATTTTTGTATTGATTTTACAATTGAAAATCACATAGGGTTGTGAAACTGAATTAACATCATTCAATCCTGTATATAAAACAAGATAAAAGCAAAGTATCATCTAGTTAGCATAGGCTAGTTGATTAGCTTTTGTTATTTCAGTTGTTTGTTCTTTTTTTAGCAATCCTCATAATACTAACAGCACTACTACCATCACTGTTAGTGAAAAAACTGGGGGAAGAGTGAGTGAAAAAATTCAGAAAGTTCCCCATACGATAAATTAACTTAACACATTATTCTCTGTTGAGTCAACTTTAGGAAAGAAAATTTCCCAGCCTTTCAGTAAATTATGTCCCAACATCTTCCACTGTTTTTTTTTTAATTCATGTTAAAAATTATAATCATTTTTATGTAAATCACAGGTCCGATTCTGCAACTTAACAAATAGGTGACACTCTAAAATGATATTCTTTCCAATGCGCAGGTTACAGCGCAACTTATGATGATTATCATCATCTTTACAAGGCCGTCATTGTATACAGATGAGAAACATGGACGAAAGCAGTCATGTGAGTTTATGGCAATGATTTCAGAATTGTAAAACAACTAGACAATATCCTATTTTTATCCAACTTAAAACTGACAAAGGATATGATAAACTACCTAGGTAAGATACACATGTAACATAACCATGAACTATAACGGTTATATTTCGTATAATAGTGGAATAGAGGGGCGACGACAAAATATAAGATGGATAGGTAGTACATGTTGTGACCTGGATGAATGTTTGATAGTAGCACTATAGTATGTGGATTGCTGTCTCTAGTTCAACCATCTCTTATGCAACGGTTACATGCATAATCCAAGAACCCTCTACTATACCCGGCTATGTTTTCTCTTTCAAACATTTGATACCACCAAAACATTTGCTTAAGTTGATGGTCCTTTTTAATTTTTCTAATACACCCTCGAACTTACCGTTTTAAAGAATAAAATTGTACATATTTTTTTTTCAGAATACTTATCGATCTCTATCTAAAAACACTGAAAGAGGGGTGTACTAATTGTTTTGCATAATTGAGAATTGCCTAATCAATAAGCTCGAACATGATTCGCATTTTCCAAGTTGCAGTACTAATTTAAATAAATAATTTAAAAATTGAATAATGGCATTTATTGATTATACAAAATTGTGTTTCAACTTCAGTATTTACTACACTCTGTTTCAATGCTATAAATGAATTTGAAACTTTTTCGTTTGCCTGAGTTAACCGCTTTTCAGAATCATTAGTGACATTCTAGGTTGGTGTTTTAACCCGCTAGGTAAGTCGTCTGATCATAACGATGTTTGAGCCCTGTAAAATTAATTCAAAGAAATAGGGAAAATCAAATGTCCCTAAATGAATACGGAGACTGCAATATATCTCGACTCTTTAAAGTGTAAACGTCGCAGATATTACAATTTTTTTTATTCAAAGCTCAAATTATTTTTAACTCAATCATGTCGCAAGGTAAAGTTATGGCTGAGAGAGAAAGAGGAATTATCGACGTTTTGTTTGACCAAGGACTTCCAAATAGCGGAAAAATTAAGCAGATCTGAGGAATGTCAAAAGTGCAGGATTTCAACTGTTTGTAATACAGCGAAATCTTGTCATTGTAAAGGAAGGAATACAGAAGACCTCTCATTTAGAAGCTCGCAATACGGAACTACGGTTTACTTTCGCCCATGAAAACATGGAACGACTGTGGTCAGGGATACAACGATATTCTGTATTTTTTACACGAACCTTTTTTCACTTATTGTTAGTGCTGTGTTTATAGATGATCTTTTTCTGGTGAAAATATAATTAACTTAGATAATTCAGACGGTCTGAACGGGTACTGTCGGGATCTAAGGAAGCAAAACGCTATTTTAGTGGTGGCTCGTTGATGAGTTCGGTACCTTAAAACTGGTATCTCCAACTACCAAAATGATCAGACTTGGATATCAAAGACTATTATCATGAACAAGACTTGGTTTATCAGCAGCAATGCAAGAATTCACATTTACCGATCTACGATGGAGTAGTTTTCTAACCATAACATTAATGCTATAAAGGGGCATGCTTGCTATCCTGATTTAAATCCGATGGAGAACATCTGGGGGTTGTTCGCAGCTTATACGCCAATAATATAACTGACAATTTTATAATAGTAAAAAAGACATGCTATCCTGAGAGCTTTTAACACCTGATGCACTTAGGCCATTTTGAGACTGAGGGAAGAACTGCAAAATAACAGCGGACCCATCAAATATTGAATACTAATTTTAATGTGATTTTTGTTACTCTTTTCACTTTAGAACAATATTGAGTGTCACTTCATATTCTGAAAAACGTTTACAATCGGGTGTATCGCTGTCGAAAAAACGTCGAATAGCAGACTCGTTTATAGCTTTGAAACTGAGGATAATAATACTATAATAAAAGAAAGAGATACAACAAAACGCTCGATTTGTTTTATTTTCGATACCTATATATGAAAATTGGAAGGGTTGGTGATAAATTCATTTTTAATAGTAAATGTTAAAATAACGATTTTGATGGGCGATCCTTGAATGCTATCAGGTAAAACAAATTTAATATATATTTTTTTAGAGGGGCGATTTTTAATTCCAAGTACGTGACGAATCATGTAATCGAGTCAGGCGTGTATGAATATACTCAGATTATTTCTGATATAGTTTAACCATCGTCCGCCCTCACCGTCAACCCCATCCCCCTTTTGAAAATCCAATTATTGTATGTATTATTCACGCTATCCCAATTCAATACTATATACCATATAGATCGCTCTTTGCA
>JAZBGW010001211.1:0-10905 GCA_037464815.1 Mylabris variabilis
CCTAACTTATTTTCAATTGATTCTAGAGCCAGATTTTCGTCTTTTGGTCTTAAATTATTCACCTTTGGCGAATATTGTTCTTAAGTCGTGTAAAAGAGATGAATTTTTAACTTTTAGTTTAGATTGTGAAACATCAATTTCTACCAAATTTTGAACAAAAGAAGATTAGACACTTTTCTTCGGTTTTCGCGAGGAACTCCTTTAGTGCAAGTTTTAAAACATTTTTCTCCTAATTCATCTCTTCCTCCTTTTTTTTGGAAGCTTTAGAAAATAAATATAATTATTATTATTATCGTTATGTAGATGTGGGGTGCATAAATCGGAAGTGCTAGCGACTCTTAAAACATCCCTTATCACTTATTCATTTTCGTTAATTTGCTGTTAACAAAGGCGAAAAGCAAAATTACATCCTTCCTAGACATGCCTATAATACTGCCTAATTTTGAATATTACAGCTAATCCTTCCAATTAAAATTTAATTAATAATAATGAGCTTTTAACTGTGACTAATTTAAGTGAAGTTTACCGCAAGTGTCGATCTCCTATACCAATCCTGGTTACCGATTTAACCCAGGAGGCTTTTAGTTGATCCAAACTTTTGTAACATAGCACAAATGTTTCCTTCTAACCAGCAAAATATTTCAGAATTCAAAGGCCATATTGGCCAATTTTCGTCATTCGTGTGTCGATTTTGCCTTGTACCAAATACTAGAGAGCGCTTAAACTTTCCTAATACGCAGTGGCGTAACGGAAAATCTCAAAAATCTACTTGATGACTTACCTAGAACTAAGGGCGTTCTGATAAGGTGTGAAAAGCGAGCTAGAAATACGCCAAATCTTTGAGGCGGTCAAAACTGACCATATTTTCTACTTGTAAGTCCTATTGGGCTTTTTATTGTTCATAATAATGTTGGGAAAAATGTCGTTCCTTTTTCTGGTTAGAAGGGCGGCTAAAACGCCTCTAGCATACCTACGCAGGGACGCCCCTGCCTAGAGCTTGAAGGTACATCATCCATCAAGAGAAATTAATTACATTATTGATGTAAAATGGTTCAAGAAAAGAGATTTAAACTTTATTGGGCCCACTTTAACACTGGGCTTAATGCTATTCGGTCTTCTTGATACATTTTAGCCAAAAATTTTGGCCTAAAACAAATTTTGGTACGACTCAAATGAGAAGCCTCAGCGCTGTTAGGGGCGTTGATTCTATCATTTTGTTTAGTTAGATGTTCTTCAATTGTGAAGACTTCCTCATCTGCAAACCGTTGAGGAAACGCTTTTCTTTTGCTTTCTCTTATTTTCAAGCGTTGGATTTTTCGCGAGTAGTATTTTAAAGATTGTTCTTTTTGAATGCGTAAATGCGTTTTTGCTTCAAAATTTGGTGCCATTTTAGGATTCAGTTATAAGCTTCTGAAAAATTATAAAAAGCAAACAAACTGCATTGCTTGATCTGAATGTTGACTAATGAACTTTGTCTTACTCATATCAGTTTAAGCGATCTTTTGCTTTAATTAAAAACGAGTATCCTCTGAAGATTTGCTTATTATCCAGGTCAGGTCAGGTCTTATAGCACAATTATTGGTCATGCTCGTCGATAGAAAGTTGACGAATAATTTGTGTTATTTTTATCATTGTTACAATCTCCAAGTCAAGTTGTCCAAGTCTACAAAGGTCAGCTATACAAGACTGATGGATTTTATAAAGTCTATACAAACGATAAAATATCGTTTGATAAATAATTTATTAGAAATAAATTTTCAAGCGGCAGCTTCTTTATCTTTGATGGTGGTCCTCAATCTTGTTAAATTGACAAGTGATTGTCCTTTTGTACGTCTTTTTTTATTATCTGTTTTATTTACCATTTAAGACGTTTCCAGTTAAACTAATTTCAAAGGTACACAATAATAAAACATAACCATTAAATTTTACTGTAAATTTCTCATTATCACAATAACACCAATTCAAGTTTTAATATTCTTTCGCAAAAAAAAATCGCATATGCCTATTATTAATAGTGCTATACAGTAGTCGTCCGGTTAACCTTTTGTACCTTTAACGGTTATTGCCGAAAATGTCTTAACTGTAATTTCTACAGAAAAGAAAAACGAAAATTTTCGTATATTAACGATGAAAAATTGTGAGGAAATTGGCAATTAAACCGTAAAAATTCTTGACAGTCCGATAAAACTTTAACGAACTGGTTGTTGTTGTTGTTAATTAATTAATTTTCTTAATGTGTTCCAGTATTAATTAAATGTTCAATGGAGTGAGAAATAAAAAAGATTCGATTATCTGGAAATTGGCAATAAATCGTGCAATTCTCGAAATAACTGTTCGAAATGGAATGTGTATAACTGCGGGCTAAATCTGTATTGTACCTACAACAATTTCAACAATTGTACAACACGTTATCGAATTTGCTTGATTAAAAAAAATTACAGTAAAATATAATCGGATTATTTTGTATTTCACAATCTAATTTAACTTTTTAACAGGATATCACAATTAATCGGTTATTAATAATCATCATTTATCATAATGCCGGATTTTCGACAATATCATGGTCCATTCAACTGGCATCATCTCCTATTCCACTAATTATCCGGCTACACAAGTTGAAAAGGAAACGATATATAATAGCAATAATAATAGCAGTGTCGTTGTCTTTTATCAACGGGAAAAATCTACATAATCCTCTCTATTTAGATATTTTGCGAATCATTCCTACGTCTTCTAAACACTCATAATACGGCCTTGGTCTTTTCAAAAAATATCTTTTATCTATCAATATGACTCAACACGATGATGATGATAATCACAACAAGAACAAAAGGATTTGAATCTTGTTCTTTTTCGATCGGTTAGACGACACGTTTATAATAAAACAATACTGACATGGCCGAATTCACCTCATTTCCTTATCATTTCAGACAAATTGTGAACAATATAATTCTCAAACAAGATGGCAATTTGTTTAATCGACAAATATAACGGCTTAGCTTAGGAATCAACAATGTTCTACAGCTAAACATCGGATTTTCAGGAAACCGAAAGGAGTGCCTTCTTTATGTTACCAACTTGTTAATTACTTCATGTTTTCTCTTATTTCATTAGGACGTAAACATTCGATTTCTTCTAGATAAGTGACAATTATACCGCCTGTCCCACTTGACTATGGACAGTCTAGATCTTCCCTGATTTAATAAAAAATACAATGCACAAAAGTGTCTCCGAGTGTTGAACTGTTGAATAAATTAGTTGAAATTGCGACCAGTCTTCTCGAGTATCTACAACTAGTTTTATAACAAAATACATTACAAACAAACCTACTTGTTTTTCTAATGATGACTAATTTGCAAACTGATTGAATTACATTGTAATGAACGATATGTATAATTCCTAGATTATTTGATAGTTTCAGACAGTTATGTCTTCACTCAACTCGCCAACACGGTATACTTATTGCTGACGTGGACATTACAAGGTCAAGTTCTATCTCATTTATAAACAACAGATGAAAATACAACACCTAGGCGAATGACGCGTGTCTTCATTCATTCATTTCGTAATTTTCATGAAAAAGAAAATCTGCTTTTGACCCCTATTTCAGGAAAATCGTCAAAAAAAATTATAAGAGGTTGAGGTCAGCCGTTCATATGTCCAGTATTACATTACTTATTCAACAGTTGGATGGAGAAATCAATTCACCACCCTCATACGCCTTGGACTCCACACTCCAATAAGTTCAAACCCTTTTTCTATTCTTTATTAAATGAGGACAGATATAGACAGTCCACAGTTAGGTGGGACAGTCGGTATAGCATCTTTGTCGTACTCACTACCATTTCTTATAATTCCTCCAAACATGTGATGGGTGCGACAGAGATCTGAAGATGCCCCAAATTATTCGTGAATCAACTATAACTGGAAATTCCCAACAATCTGGCGTTTTTCAGCGTCACTACCCGTTCGATCTACGTTATTGGTTTTTATCACGAATTAACTGTTTTATCAAAAATTAAAAAAAAAGAATGCTCAATGATATAGATTGACAAAAATATTTTTTCGCCTTCAAGTGCATTGATGATCAATAATCCGTAACGGTGCATCAAGACGCAAATTAACAGGAAATCAACAACAATTTTGTTTGTAAATTGTGCAAAAATCAACAATTTTAATTATCATAATTAAATAAAGATGAGATGTTTTCCACCACATATCCGGTTAGGGTTTATTGACTTTCAGGCGGGTATATCTCGTAACTGCTCATTGAAATCACCAAATAAATTATACAAAAATTTGGATTTTTCTTAATTAGAGATTTATTATTATAAAATAACGCTAATGATCGAAAACTGGTGGTTGATTAATCGACGATTACAGTTAGTAATGTCATTATTTTGAATTTTTCCCGTGGTGGTATCATCTCTTGTTATTTTTTTGCTTCCCAATTACCGTTACCGCATACACACAATGATACTAAAATTTTGTATATTCTCATAGAAAAACAAAAACAACAAAAGCCTCGTAATTTGTACAATTAAATCACGTAGAATGAGATCTTCTATCAAACTGATAAACAATAGAATGGCTGGTGTATTAACAGAACGGCGCCAATTTATGTCTTGATTGTGTTTTTAATTATTTGATGATGGGTAGTTTTATTTTACGATATTTTAAAAAAAAAGCAAGTACAGTGAACTTATTTTGGCTGTATCAAAACCGTTGTTTCTATTGTGATCGAGTTTATTAACGTTAGTACTCGACTCGAAGATTTTTTGTGATCAAACCTGTTCTCCTTCAATTTTCGCCTATTATTATTATTATTGTTATTAATAACAGTGATGTAGTTAATAGATAAGGATGTAATTAAAAAAAATCTAGGTTATCATCCTATAGGTAGTCGTAAAATTGTAAATTCCGTGTCGATGCACAAAAATTATAAAACACAACATTAATCTCAATTCGTATATTAGATGATACAAGTTGTTCAAGTGTTGGTATTCATAAATCAACAGATTTATGCAATGCTAGCCGGCTGGTTAGAGCGCAAAGGGGGTCCTCCAGTGGGCGTCATTGGCATTCAATCATTTAAAATTACAACGAATTTGTATAAGGGGCATTTTTTTCTTTTATAAATACAGGAAGAATTTAACGAGATGGTGCGAAATTACACTTATGATCCACCACGAAGACCGTCGACCGGTTGTTGCACTTGCACTTGTCGCACTCTTTTGTTTCATATAGTACGACCTTTTCTAAAAAATAAATAAACAAAAAAACAATGATTATTGGAAAAGTAAACATTTGCTCCCGTAGTAATGATTACTTTATGTATTTAGAAGAATTACATGTAAACTTGGGTGGGTTATTTGGTTTTGCAAAATCAATATTTTCAACAAATCAAACTCGCCAAATTTCTTTTTGTTGTATATATTTATATGTGTGTATCTTTTCGTCGGTGCACAAGGGTTAGAGGGGCGCGGTCCCGGCGATTATTTTTTTTCTTGGGAGAGCAAGTGCACTAGGTTGGGTCGTTCTCACGCATTACTCTTTTACCTGAACAGCATTACCAATACTAGTATTGATTTTATGTTTGAAATGTCTCTCTAGATCTCTTTCTATATGTTATGTACATTTCCCCATTACTATTCAACAACATACTAGTGCGCGTTGAAAATTTCCATCATGAGTTTATGTAGATGTTGTTAGGTAATTATGCGCAACCATTCAACCGAATGGCAGACTCATTGTTTCACGAAATATAGGAGAAAAACAAAAACGGAAACATTCAAATCTAACAATATGTCTAACCATTTTATATTTCTTTTTTCAACTTGACGTATAATAATAATAACACACAAATACACGACTTAATACGAATTGTTCTCAACGGTAAAAAGGAATGTTTATGTAAAGGAATTTCGAAAAAAGTAAATAAAAGAAAATTAAAAAACTACCACACTACTCGTAATTCTAATATTTTGTTGTATTCTGTACAATAAATTCCTGAGCAAAACAATTGCATAATTAACAACACTTTGTTTTGATTTTTTTTTCTTGTATAATGTATAAATTCTAAGTATAACATCCTTTCAACTTAAATCATAGAAAAAAATCATATAAATATACAATTAACACACTAAATTGGGCAAATCCGTTTAAATCTCTTAACAAATAAGAACAATAAAAATAAGTACGTAAATACACAATCTACTCGCTAATATTATTAGAACAGGAAAAATCAGAATGAACAGAATACTGTTAAGAAAATTAATTAATAAAAAATATTATATAATAATTCGAAACAAAAAACAATCAACACGTATAGCAACATATGTGTACAGGTGTTAAAATGGTGAAATTCCAAAATTGCTAAAGGATATAGTCGGGAAGTCAGGAATGCGCTCGGAAAGTGCCTCAAATCCCCATATTATTTACTTTATAAATTAATTTTAAAAAAAAAATGTATATAATAAAAAATAAAACGTATATAACAGAAGGATCAACATGTATGAAGAGTTGTTATCAAATAATCTGAAATTTAACAATTAACTCATTTGTTTTTCGATACTAAAAACAATATTTACCATGAATCGAAACACCGTTCGATATTTATCATAAAATTACTATCTCTGTTTAATTGTTAATAATTCATTAAAGGTTCATCCTAATCCAGCCCATTGCATGAAATCAACTAATTCCCTAACAGGAACGTCTCTAGATAATGCTTTTACACGTAAATTACGATCATCTGTTAATAAAACTACTTCACTAACCAGTTTTTTCGGTTCACCTACTATTAAAGTTTTTTGTTATTGATGAATTGTTTCGTGTTTTTATTTTATTTTATTTTATTTAAATAATATTTACCTTCTTCTGTTTGTTGTTGTAATTCACGATGATTTTTGTTGAGTACTAAACATGTTGCTAAAATTTTATCATCATTTTTATAAGTTGGATCCAGCATTGTATCATCTTCTGTTGTGAATGTTGTCGATGATAGTACAGCACCTTTTGTTGTTACACATTTAACCATTTGTGGACGATTTTTTAAAAATAATAAAGCATTACTGGCAGCTTGTGCAACTTTTCTTATATGTTGTGGATCTAATGAACTTCTTGCTAATGGTATTGGTGATTTACCACCTCTACTTAAGCCTTCTAATTCACTCAAAACTATTGATAATTAAACAAATTTTCGTTTAATTATTGATTTTTTTCATCCTCATTTTAGGGATACTTACCAACAATAGGTACCATTAATGTATAGACATGTGATGTTGTAATTGTTACAATCCTGTCCAGATGGTCAATGAAACAATTCGTGTCTGGTACAAGGTACTTAGGCCGCACCTCAATATGTACACTAACTACAGCCTGACTTAGGATTTTCTGCGAACAATCAAACGATCATGTTTTTAAAAGATATTTACGGGCATCCTGCGGGGGATCTTTACTGTAACCAGCAGCAGATATAATGGAATGTTTGTATACGACAAGTAACAGAATCAACAACAACACCAACAACAACAACAACAACAAACATAATAACGGTATTTTGACGGAAGAATAAAATTGGCATTAATCCAACTAGGTTGTTGTCTAGGTTCGCAATTCCTTATACATAAAAGTTAATTTTAAATAACTAAACGATAGAGAGAGAGAGAGAAAAGAATACTGTATAATGATTATTGATTATAGTTTAAACAACAATTCCCATGCCCTTTGTCAACGTGTAAAACACTGTATAAATAATAATCTATCATCATCACTATTATCGAACATGATCATCATACTACTGACCTAAAAACCATTTCCTTGGAAATACCCTCTACTATAATTCTAATTGATTAAACACGAGATGAAAAAACGAACTATAATAAAGATTCAATAGATATTCTGTGAATAATCCAATTTCACGACATAACGGCTCCTAAAAGCTCAAGTGTAATTGATTTCTTTTTCATCGAATTCAACTACATTGGAAAGTAACCGGGGAAAAAATCAGACTACTTCAAAGTACCGTTTCCGTTGAAAATTTGATAGGACACAGATTCTACGTCACCACCACAATTATTAGTATTTTAAATGATTCTCCTTATTTGAATAATATTGCAAAGATAACAGTAAAAGTCTATTACCATGTGGGGATCTTACTCAATAAATCTACAATACCATAAAATCGTTCAATATACGATTTGTCGGAAATAATTCTAAACAAATTCTGATCTGCATCTAGACTTCAAAACATACAACAATGGACAAAGAAATAGGTACATTTGAGAGTTGTCATTATCAGGTCCACCCCTCTGTTACACTTGAATTTAAATTAGAAAGAGATAGAGACAAAATCGGTTGTCTAAAAATAAAAAAATGATAGTGGCTACTACCACCCACCCTTAGTCTTTTGACCAAATACACCACTTTCTTTTATAGAAAAAAATTTACCATAGGCTTTACAAATTTACAACAAAAAAAACAGATATTTAGGATAGTTCTTTCTTCATTTGATGCATTTATAAATCTTAACATTCGGTTTGTCTTTAAAAAAAAAATTGGAAAATTCGAAGTGCCTAGGTAAATAAATTTTTTGGGGTAAAAGAAAATGGTTTATTTGGTCGCAGGACAGATGTGTGCCAAATGAACCTAGAGAAACCGCCCATCTATATACACTATAGGCACCAGAAATAGAAACATAGGAAAAACATTGGTTCTGTCCATCTATAAGGTCGATGTAGGCATATACTTTCGTACAAAAGTTGCTTTATTTGGTCATAAGACTAAGGGTAGGTGGTAATAACTGCCATCATTACCAGGTTTTAGACCACCTACATTCCCTCTATCTTTTTCTAACTAACATGCAAGTAGTATAGATGGGCGGAATCGATGTTTTTTGTATGTTTCTATTTCTGGCGCCTATAATGTATAGAAGAAACTCATTTTTTTTATTTTCTTCCAAAATTATTTGTCTCAAGAATTAAAAGATAGGCAGATGGGAAAATATCTTGTACTTGTGATATGATCGTTGTTGTTGTTCTTTTATAGCTTTGAACTAGATACATAACAATTTAAAAAAAAGTAGAACAAGAATTTTTTTGTAAATTGCTCTTACTTTGACTCTCTGTTTGTGTAGTTCTTGGCGTCGATGTGTTCGTTCTAATTCAACTTTCCGACTTAATAGTTCTCTAACTTCTAACGACGCCTCTTGTACTTTATCATCACAACAACGATTTTCGTCTTCATCTTCACTAAAACTTTCCATTAGAACTTCACTATTACGTGCCTATAATTCGAATTGAAACAAAAACAGAAGAGAAAAAATAATAATAACGTAGCTTTCAAGTTTTTACTTTCAATATATCTTACCAATTCTACAGTAGCTGTTGGTGAATCTCTACTATTCGATGTACAGACAACGGATACATATTCTCGAAAATCATCTTCAATTTCTAATTTTAATACAGGCGGTTCTAAGCCGCATAAGAATACCGTTCCGAAAAATAATAATTTCTTTAATCTAAATGTAAATTGTGCTAATTCCATATCGGTATCTTTTAATGTATAACATAGATCGGGTTCATTCACCATTAATGGGGTAAAACCACTTAAGACACTATCTTCTGGTAATTTGACCAATTCATATCCTGTGCGAAGATAGAGACGACAGCGAAATGAAAGAAAAAAAAACAATAACAATAAAAAATAAAGGAAATAGATGTTGAAATTAATTATAATTTTAGAATTGAACCGTTTCGAAAAAATAAATTTTCAAAAATGCTATTTTATTGTTTTTTTTTGTTACCACAAATTATAGTTAATTTACTAGATATGACTACAATGGCTATCATTATTTTTTCAAAGACGATAAAAAAAGTGTAGTAATAGTAATAGTAGTAGTAGAAATACATCGAACTTGTTTTTTACACGGTAGATACGATCCTTAGAAAAACGTGCAAGAAAATCGTGTAAAAAAATACATGCGACATATGGTAAATTTAGGGATATGTTTTACAACTTTTATAATCGTGTAAGATGAAAAAAGCACTAAAAATTTTTCCAAAAAAAAAACGTGCAAAAAAGGTAGTGAAATCCTTATTATATACAGGGTGTACCACGGTATTTATTCTCGCAGTTGGCTGTGCTTTTGTTTACGTAGTATCGTAGTTTGGTTCGGGCTTTTGAAAAATACATTAACCAATGTCAAATGTCAATCAAGTTACGTTACTACGTTACCAAAGGCACAGCCAACTGCGAGAATAAATACCGTGGTACACCCGGTATTTATAAAACAAAAACAATCTGTTTTTATTAGGAAAAAAATTAAATTAGTGTACACTGAAAAATCAGTCTATAAGTAAATACATACAACCTATAAAATGAAATTGAAAGTAGGAATAAGAATTATTAAAAATTATTGCATCCTACGAACTGCACACTTTAACACAAAATACCGCACTTTTGCCCTAAAATTAGACGATTCGTATGAAATACCTATTCATTAGCGAGCGATTCGATAAATATTTCAAAGATTTATAGGAGGGTGTCTAGAAATTATTTTAGCACAGTTAGAACCTCATAGCTCATTTTAAAGTTGGTTAAAAATCGCTCGTCTCTGACGATGTCGCAATTTTCAAAAAAGTTATACACGTTAAACGATGGGGACCCTCTCAGCATTGATTTTTTGTTTTTCTCTATTTTATTTCGGAGCGGGAGAAAATGTGCAGCAATTTTTGCTGCAATGCAATGGGAAAAAAGAAGAAAGAATCAATGTTAGGAGGGTCTTCGGGATATTCTTAGTAGTTTTGCGTGTTTAGCTCGTTTTTCAAAATCGTAACCTTATCCAAAACCAGCGTTTTTTGACCAACTTCCTAATGAGCTACGGGGTTCTAATTGTGCTATATT
>JAZBGW010001212.1:0-16883 GCA_037464815.1 Mylabris variabilis
CGTGATTTTGGCGCCCCTGTGAAGTGCCGCTTTCAGCTAGTGTCTGAGTTGCCTGAACACTAGCCACGGCCCTGATTTTAAGGACATTTCTATGAATTGTTCGTCATCAAGCTACATACATAACATAAATAAGTTGCTTAACAAAAACCAAAACGATAAAATAAAGTAGCCAAGAAGGCACTTTATTAGATTTGTTAGCAAGTGGGCCACCGGGCATTTGCCCGGTTGCCCGACGGCCTAGTCCGCCACTGCGTATCACAATCACCATATTTATTTCAATTACAAAAAAAAAATGATAAATTTACAATTCTGAATACATAGGTAAGAATTATTGCGACAACTTGCACAACTACAATTACAAGAACTTTCGCCAATATTGCATTTAAATTTAGCATAAACAACCTGTGCATTCGTATAAACACCAAGTGCCGCCAAAACACCGTCTATTAAACGAACGACATGCGTATCTCCACGTAGCTTCAATTGTGGGGAGGAATTCCCTTTTGGAAGCACGACGATGTCAGTGACCGAACGTGTTCGACAACACGTGTACACGTCATAATAGTTGTGAAAAAATTAGCAAACATTACAACAAATTACATATTCTTACAATTATTGGTGAAATTGTGAAATTTCACACCTGATTCCCTACTTTTCCACCTCCACACTCTATGATACTAGCCTCTCTAATTAATCGATTTATGATAAAGTGATAACGACAATTGCAAAATCTATGACATCATTTCGTACATCACGTTTTCCCGAATTGTTTCCACGAATTCCTGTCTTGTGTGTGGGGGATATAGGCGGTATGCGCGCGCGATTTATACCAGTTGATTTTTATAAAGGTCACCTTGGTTCCAGTATAATATAATCCGGTCAGTTGAAGAAGCTTTAGTGCGCTTTCCGTAGAGCAAAGTTGTGATAAAGAGGTGAGCTTTTTTTGATAACAATTCTTTGATGATACCGGCTTTTTAATAAAAAATAAAAAAAGAAATCATGACCTAGACACTGAACTGTGATTTATCATTTGTACAAGTGTTAAAAGCCGCCAAATTTGGCGCCTTATTAATTAAATAATAATGAAATAATGACACTTTAACAAAAGGGAACGAGCAAATTAAAGTATCGCGAATCGTGAGTAGTATCAATATAAGCATTACGTATAAATTGACAACGATTAAAATCAGTTTCAATCATTTAGAATATTTCTTAATTTTATTAATATTGCTATGATACAATATGCATTTTTTGTTAAAACAAATGATATTTATATACATATTTACCAATTAATGAAATAGTATTTAGTTCGTTTGAATACAAATGTATTACAAAAAAATCAGTTTTTATTTTTTTGGCAATGTTCTACCGAATAGAAAAAAACGAAAAAAAAACCTGAATATGAAGGACTATAAGAGGCACGTTCTGTCAAAATTTGGTGATTGCATGTTTTCAAAAACGCCGTCAAAAAAATAATGATGTTGATAAGGAATTTTGTTTACTTTTTTAAAAATTGGCTCCCAATCTTAGAATCATCAAAAAGATGTCTTTCCACGCCTTGTACTCGTAAGTATTTGGAGAAAAATTGCCATTTGTTTTACTTTTGAAAAAAAAAATATTTTTTTGAATAACTAGGAAACGGCTCAAAATTAAGAGTTGAAATTTTGGCTGAATTATTTTTATATAGTATCACTATTATCACCAAAGTGCCGATTGAATAGTCCGTGGGGTAGATTTTTTAGGCTTATCCGGTTATACTCTTTATCACTCTATTAATTAAATAAACAGTATAATACAGATGATAAAAATTATCTTTAGAACAAAAGTGTAGTTTATTTTATCGATTTTGATACTTTCAGACGAATAATTGAAGTTTCATAACGCATTTTATTTGCTTTACGAAATAATTGTGTTTGTTATCCAAATAAATAATTTTGTAACTTTCCCCGAGGAATAAATTTAATTTATTTTATAGTTCCGCTCTAAAGCGATAAAATTAGATCGGATTTTTTTAGTATTTGCGATTGTGGTCTAGAATTTCAGGCGATGAAACGAATTCTCCTAAAAGTCAAGAATAAATTCGTAAGGTCACCTTGAGTCTTGACTGAAATTACACAGTTTCGGACGATCATTTCAGACTAAAAAAATCACAATTTTACACTTAATTCGTACCAATAAAAATCCAGTTAAATCATTAATAAAAATTAGGTAGTAAGCGATGATTGATGTCATTTTAGTAATTTTCTTGTTGAAACTAAACTCGTAGAAATGGCGACTACAAGAAAAGCCCTTGTTACCGATGTCGGTTGTCCAGCTGAGGATACTTCAGATAAAGTTACAGTTATTGGTGTTGGATCTGTTGGAATGGCCTGTGCTGTCAGTATTCTAATGCAGGTAAATTTCTAAATTCCATATTTTTCGACAATTATAACAATCTTATTCGTAAATCTCTAGGGTGTCTCCTCTCATGTTGTCCTAATCGATGCCATTAAAGATAAATTAATGGGCGAAATCTTGGATCTACAGCACGGTTCATTATTTTTAAGAAATGCAAAGATCCACGGCAGCACCGGTATAGATCGATTGATTTATATTTGATATATTTATAAATTTACGTCAATTTATTGTTTGTATTTTTAGACTATGCTGAAACAGCTGGTTCTCGCGTTGTTATAATAACAGCCGGTGTCCGCCAAAGAGAAGGTGAATCTCGTTTAGCATTAGTACAACGTAATATAGAAGTCATGAAAGCGATCGTACCAGAAGTTACTAAATATTCACCAGATGCTGTAATACTGGTTGTCAGTAATCCTGTTGATATTTTAACATATATTGCATGGAAATTGAGTGGTTTCCCACAATCAAGAGTAATGGGCTCTGGTACGAATTTAGATTCGGCCCGATTTCGTTATTTGATTGGACGTAAATTGAATATTGCACCAACAAGTTGTCATGCTTTCATTATTGGTGAACACGGTGATTCTAGTGGTGAGTTATTTATTGATTTTTGTCAAAGTTAGGCAATACAAATTACATCAATCTGTATGGATAGCTTTATACCGAGTGATTCACCTTAAACTAATTGTAAAGCTGTTGTTAGCGGTCAGCTAAGTCAGGCAATGCCTGGTGGCGGCACATCACAGGGGCGGCAAAATTGTAATTCGATATTCTATATCATTTTGTATAGGTTTAAAAAAAAGGCAAATCAGTAATAGAAATGTAATATAATACTTTTAGCGATTAGATAAAAAATATACACAACTGGTAAGATAGACCGACAAATGAAATTCGATACAAGGGAAAATATAAACACATTCCGAACTTCAACAATAAATACAAAAGGCTTATCTCTATTACTACGGTTCTACACATTGGTCCCAACGTTGGCGCCAACGGTGTTTGTGCAATGTGTGGTTGAAGGAAATGGGAGTAGCGCCGCCATTAGCGCCAACGTTAAAAGTTGGTCATGCTTTGTCGCTTTTTTAACAAAACATCAAAGAAGTTGGCGCCAACGTTTGTCTAGCTATCCACACGTTGGAAGTTATCTCATCCTAACTGTATCGATTGAGGTTGAGAAGTTGGCGGTGTTTGGAACTAACTGAGCTTGGTCCCAGTGTCTGGACGCTTTAAAAAAATTACTCGTCCAACATAAGCCAGTGTTGTTACCAACGTTGGGACCAATGTGTGGAGCCGGTTTTATAAATGTGTATATGCAATATATGTATTTAAATAAATAAGTACACGTATTCCAGAAATGTACTACAACGGCCAGCGTTAATGTACTTCATTTTTAAAAGTCTATATTTTTTGCCGTTACAGGGATTAAAGTATCACTTTTTATCCCTAGGGATATAATTTTTATTATTTCCCTATTATTTATTACTTGTTACTATTTTACCATATTATTGATACAGTAACTAGGGTGATTTTTCAAAACTATAGAAATGACAAACACTTGCCAAATTAATGGAGGTTTTTTCAATCTCAACAACTTTAAATTTCGTTTCCAAATATTTCCGAACATGAAAAAAGTAGCGTATAGGTATAACTCGAGACTAAAGTGCTTTCTTTCGTCCCTCGAGTAGTTTATTGCCCTCGGGGCTTGCGCCGTCTACTCTCGGGACGGAATACCCTACTTTAGCCCCTTGTTATACAATATACTATTGTAAATATCAGAAAATCTGCTTGAAAGTTTTATTTGATAAATTTTGATAGCAACTTAAGAGAAGGGGGCGGAATAAAAATGTTTGCCTGAAGGCCATGACGACCCTGCGGGCTTAACCTCCCATTATTTGGCGAGCGATTCGAAAAATATTTTAAGGATTTGTAGAGATCATTTTAGCAGAATTAGCACCTCGTAGCTCATTTGGAAGTTGCTCAAAAAACGTTCGCTTTGGACAAGGCTGCGTTTTTTCAAAAACGGGTTAAGCACTTAAATCGACTAAGAATGACTCGAAGACCCTCACAACATTGATTTTTTTCGTTTTTCTCCATTGCATTGGAGACTATTTTAGAGAAATTAGAGCCCCGTCTTGGCTAAACTCGCGATTTTCAAAAAGGAACTAAACACACAAAACCTACTGGGAAAAAAATCAATTTTTGGAGGATCCTCGAATCATTCTAAGTCGTTTTGCGCGTTTAGTTCGTTTTTGAAAATCTTTTGGTCAACTTCCAAATGTCCTTCGAGGTTCTACTTTTGCTAAACGTTCTCTAGGGATTCTTCTTTAAAGCCTTGAAATATGTTTCGATTCGCTCGCTAAATAATGTGAGTTGCCATAAGAACTTTCCGTTTTAATTGAATCAAGCGCTATTAAACATAGTATAACAAAATATCGGCTGTAAAGTGAAGAAAACTGCAATTAGAATACTTTTTTTCTTGATCTTTTTCACCCCTGCTCTGGAGCCGCTGTTGGCTTTACTTCAGGGCAGATTTGGATTTGCACCTCGACATTCCTTGATGCCGAAAATGTGCTCTCTTACGCCGTCGTTGGTTTGTAAATTTTATTTCCTTGCTGGCTCCCTGGCGGGGTTCAAATCCTAGACCTTGGCATGAGAAGCAGATGTTTATCCATTAATTTGCCGAGGAGCGCAATTAGAGTACCTAGAGCATATTGTGATGAAAGTTATAATTTTCCGAACGTGTGTGAAAAAGTACTAAATTTTTAATATATCATACACCTTAGAAACGTTACGTTATTGTATCTCCTGAACTTACTAGGGGCAAGTTCAGCAATTAATTTATTATTTATTAATTAATGTACTTATTAGACAGGTAACTCTTTATTTTTTAATTAATTAATTGTGACTGAGCCAAAACGGCTCTACCAGTTGTCATTGCAAAGAAATTATGCCATCATCGTTTTTTTAAATGTCATTTTGAATTTTTTATTGCATTGTTGAGAAGAATAATTCCTAAAATTGCAAGAGTTTCTATCATCATAATATCCATTCATCAGCATAGTGTTCGAAAAACACAACACTTTTGAATAAGCATTGCAAGTATTGATTTATTACTGGATTAAGTAGAATTTTGACAAAACTATTGGCAAATATTTCGGATTTAATTGTCAGAAAGAAAATTGCAAAGTTTAAGGTAATTGGGAGTTTTATCTGAAGATAAACTGTTAAATAGGTTGCATACACTTCAACTATGCTTCCTGTTTTTCCTCCAAAAATAATCATCATTAAGATTTCCAGCTTTATTTTTGACATTTAAGTCCGCTATATTTTACGATAATTTTGACAAATATTTACTATAAGCCAACTAAATCGAGTAATAAAACAATGCTTGCAATGCTTATTCAAAGGTATTGAGTTTTTCGTATATTATGCTGATGCATGGATATTATGGTGACAAAAAATTTTCTTTTTTAACCCCCTACTATTTTTACATGCTTGAACGTAGAAAAATATGCCCTACTCGAAAATATAATAAAAAATAGGGGGTGTCATTTAAAAAAAATGACAATGGTAACCGATAGAACCCTTTTTTGCTAAGCACAATTAGATAATTGAAAAATAAAGAGTTACTTGTTTCGGCATTTTTCGGAATTCCCATAAATAAGAAAATTATGAATATTGTGCGTTACTTCTGACTCATCCTGTAGATAAATTCTTTGATTTGCATTTTAGGTCTTTGGATGCTAAAGGTATTAACGTTATCGAAGCGTGGGTTGGTAAAAGTACCATTTGCCGAACTTACTCCGTTCTCTCTGTTAAATTCGAAAAAAGTATTAATTTAAAATTTTTAATTTATTATAGTGCCAGTTTGGTCTGGAGTCAATATCGGTGGGGTTCGCCTTCGGGAGGCTAATCCGTCCTTAGGAACCGACAAAGATGAGGATAATTGGTCGGACGTCCATAAACATGTGGTCGATAGTGCTTATGAAGTTATCAAATTGAAAGGTTATACGAATTGGGCAATCGGTTTGAGTTGTGCCAATATCGTTTACAGTATTCTTCATAACACAAATAGTGTTCATCCCGTTTCGGTTAATGTTAAGGTAAGATAGATTTTGAATTAATATATCTAGATATTGTAGTACCTAATCGTATTGGAATTTTGCAATAATCAGCTTAGAACATCACTATTTCGTTTTGCATGAATATTAATGGCACATTGTGTTTTTGCCAATTTGTTTTTTTGTTTTTGTTTGTATAGTTAGTGTCAACATAAGCGCATATTTGCACTTCATCATCAAATTTTCCCCATTCTTTTTTGTTGTCATCATCATCAACATCATCATCATCACCATCATTATCAAGTGTTATTTTTCTAAAACATTTTTTTCAATATTTAGGATTTCCTTCATCTTGAAGATGATGTGTTCATGTCCATACCGTCGGTAATTGGTAGAAATGGTGTTGTTTCTACCATTCAACTACCATTATCAGAGGATGAACGTGACAAATTGATGAAATCCGTTGACACTCTTTTAAAAGTTCAAAGCAATGTTAAATTTTAAAATTTACAGACTATTACCGATCACAAATATTTATTTTATGTAGCTTTAAGACACCAAAGTATCTTTATGCGTTATTTTAATTTAATTTATTCGTTTCTTTTTTTTTAATTCTATAATTGTATTATTACAATAAAAAATTGATGTTAGAACTTTTTCAATTATTTTACAATTTAGGGAAGGTTTGGAATAGACGAAGAAATGTACATGTCACTTCCAGCTATTATTGGCTCCTGTGGTATTGCCGGGACTCTTGATCTGAGATTAGACGACGATGAACGTGAACAACTTCTAAAATCGGCAAAGAATCTGATAGAAGTTGGAAGACAAATGGAAATCTAACAGTATTTAACGGGAATCATCAATCAATTTTCGTTTTTGTTTCAACAAACAATTCTTAAAATAATTATTTTTATATCAATTTCTATTTATTTATTTTCTATTTTCAATAAATAAAAGGACGTATTGGCTTATTTCGCGAGTTGTATTATAATTGAATTGGGTATACTCTTTACCAGATTTTAAATAAATACTATATTATGTATTTGAAATCTGTATTATATAAACACAAAAAGGTGAAATTAAAATCATGACCGTAACAATAATTTCAAGATGGGATTTCCAAATTGTTGTACTATAATTACATTTAAAATCCATATAATTAGGAATTGGAATAAATGAAGGCTAAATGGCTAATAATTAATGAGTACTACTTAAATTACCAAAATATTTTCTAAAACTGGAAGTTTTTTATAATACGTTGACAGACTTGTTTAAAACACAGTTGATATTTTCATATTTATAGAATTTATTTTAAAGACTTGACTTAATGTAGAAAATGTGGGTTATTGATAAGAGATATTTCCATATAGTTTTAATTTTCTTGAACATCATTTAGTATTCTACGACTTCTGGTTTATGTCTGTTCTTAAATGTCGTTAATTAAACTTATAAAGTAAAGAAACTATTGACCTCTGGTAACAATAAGTAGAATGCAAGGTAAATGCTTTAGTTGCCAAGCAAGCTAAATGTTTGATCGTTTAAATGCAGTTCTAGCAGTTCGCGGATAAATCGAAATGTTCGTTAAAAAAACGCATAAAAGAATTAAGAATTAATTCTAGTTTTCTACAAAACTTGCATCTTCATTAAATTGTGGACTTTTGAATTATGACAAATCAATCATTTGATAAGCAGCCTCTAGCAACTCAATACTTGTTTGTTTAGAACTGAATAATAGAGCGATATTTTAAGGAATTATTGGGTAGTCCTTGGAGAATATTTTAGCAAAATTAGGACCTCGTAGCTCATTTGGAAATTGCTTCAAAAACGCTCGTTCCTGATGATGTTGCGATTCTGAAAAACTTGCTGCATGCTTGCAACGGATTAGGGTGACTCGAGGATCCTCTTAACATTGTTTTTTCGGTTTTTCCCCCATTTTCTTCTGGAAAAAGTGGCATTTCCTCTAGAATTCTGTAAAGAAAAAGGAAGAAAATCAATGCTGGGAGGATCCTAAATTCATTCTAAATCGTTTTGCGTGTATGGTTGGCTTTTGAAAGTCGCGACATTGTCCAAAACGAGCATTTAAGATATCATTCGAATTTCTCGAACACTCTGTATATCTTTATAGGGTTTAGGGGCCCATAAAGACTGGCTCTTCTCGGGACCTGCTGAATGTCTCAGCGGGCCTGTGTGGATGTGGTAAAAACATTCCGTTAATTCCTTGTAGAAAACTTTGAAAACCAGAAGAAGAATGCGCTCCAAATTCGATCATAGTTCTCGTTCTCGGTAATTGAACAATATTAATCCAACCGTGCCTTTAACTTTGATATGCCTTTATAATCAAGAGGAACGTTTGGAAGCTTTAAAGAAGACTTCTAAAGCAATTTTAAAGCCTTTGGTTTTATCTAGTGAAGATTTATTTGTGTTTGTATAAGATGGTGCAGTGTTCCCTTATCAAATCGATTTTGCGTCCAGGGTTTTTGAGACAATAAATACAGTAATACGTAAGTTCCTGAAGGAAATGATCCTCAGTCACTCTTCTTGGCGATTTCTAACAATAAGTTCAACATCCGCTTCATCCAAGCCAAACGAATTGAGTGAAATTCTGTAAACTTTTAATTAACTTCAAAGTAGAATTGAAGAAAGTTCATTTGTGAATTAGATTCCAATAAGAGTGAAAATAGTCATCAAAAATACATTCTAATTCTAAAATCGTTGCAAATTCAAATGTTGATTTCCATTTTGCTCTCTGTACATACGGTTCTATTTTGTTTTAAATTATCGATGCTTTTTAATAATAATAATAAATAAACAACTACTGTATTGTGTAACAATTTTGCAATGTAGGAGGATTCAAGTTTTTTTTGCAAACGGAGAAGAAAAACAGACTTCCTAGAACCTTTGTTGGGTCAAGTTATACATAATTATTCAAATCTTTCTCTATAATCATATGTAAAAATATATTTAAATTATTTTTATTGTCATTTCTGTGGCTTTGTTGAACTTCAATAAAACAATAGTCGCTAGGACTTTGCCCCACTGTTTCCGAACACACCTGTATAGTCACCTACAACACATATCGCCAATGGTTTGTAAAACACCATCACCACACCAACAATTCAGTTGGTTATTGTGACTGGTAGGCAACAGTGTTGTAGAACAACTTAACAACAAGAAAACGACGGCGGTGACGGCGACGTCGATTATTTTTTTCCGATTTTTTTTTTATAACAATAGAAATTGTGCCTCATACTGGAAAAAATCGTTTAGAATTTGCCAATGCACCGTTCCATGTATTCAAGCGACAAATCCATTTATTTATGTGTATTATTATTATTATTTTAATTATTAATAATTTATTATTAAGTAGAGTGTGGGTGTATTAGTGTTGTGCTATATTGTAACAATCGGGCTTAAAGCCCGGTTTTTGTGATAGAAATGACCGTTACGTATACAGGACAAGTGCCTAATGGTAGCAGGTTCGGCTGCTTTTGGAAAGTATTAGGAATGTAAGTGATTTGTTTCTAAATTTCTTTCAAAATTGATAAATTATAAAATCGGATGATTGAAATAAATTGTATTAGATCATAATTAGGTTGCGTCATTGAAACTGACAAGATTGTAACAACGATCAAAAATTTTCTCGTATTAATTAACAGAAAATATACTCCTTAGTTCTCTTTATTAATTATAAATTCTATTATTGCTTATCAATTAAAATTTGTATAAAATACGAAGGTTGTTGGTTTGAATTAAATACAATTAATTCGCTATTGTTATAAATTCAAAATTCTCGATTGTTTTTTTATATTTAATTATAAGTGGAATTAATTTCTGGAATATTTTGCTTTTTTTGTTAAGTATGTTATTAGGGCATTTGTCGATTTTTATAAATTTCAATTAACGTCCTGCATATTGTTGTCGTATTGTTCGTTATCCAGTTCAAAAAACAGTTAGCACCTACATTTTTTTTCGTTTTTCAATTTCTTGATAAAACAACAATTTGCAATATTTCCAGGAGCGAATAGTCAAAATTTGTTATCGATTTATAAGATTTTCTTGTTTTAAAATACAAAAAGTCGAGGGCCCCTGGAGCTTATATAATAATAATGACTAATAGCCTTCAACAATATGCACAAACTAAATCAATAGTTGTTACGACATTCTTTATTTTAATAGGAAATTGATCGTGTTTACCAACGAGAAATATCCATTGTGTGTATTGACGTCAGTTTTTTGAGTGACAATCGATTTTTCGATTGGGGGAAAACTGCATTTTTCAATTAACGATAATCAATCCAACCTCGATGGTCGATCAGACAAGGGCAATCATTAAATTTACAAATTTAATTACAAATTTAGCATTCATTTCAAGTATTTACAATAATCATAATCTATAAAGATCGGCAGCCTTACTTGAATGGCAAGGCTGTATCAACCAATCTTCTGTTCCTGTATTCAAACTTCAAACAGATTTGGTGCAATTTTCACAATATTTCAATGTATTTGCTAAATAAAAGTTCAATACGAATATCAACCTTGAACCAAAAATCATTAATAACACATTATTAACTGGGTAAACGTGAACTAAATTACAATTGATATTTACTGAAAAGTATTTTTTCGTTCGGAAAGGTTATCTCGTATTCAGCCAACTTTCAGTCGCTTTTCTATTCGTTTATTTGAATACGAAATTAATTTGTAAAGGTACTTGTAAATTAATATTCTGAATGTAAAATTTCAATTTTTTCCTCTCTTTATTTTGTAAAATAACTCACTTTCTAATCGTTTTTTTCTTCTTCTTCGTTGTCGTCTCTTATTTTTTAAAACTATCGCTTCTATAGTGTTTTATATTGAGTGATTTTTGATCTAAAAGTCTTTTGTAAGAAGGAATCGCTGTAGCGCCGTAGTCGTCGTTCACTTTCAACCACTCTAAGGTCATCAACTTTATTCAGTATTACTGTATATCTATATGAATTGAGAAATTGCAATCGTCGTTGTTGCGATTATTAAACAATTACCGAAGAAATTACCTTGGATTTATTACATTTCCTCGATGAAGAAAGATTTCAACGATTAAAAGAAAAGGTTAAAATACAATTTCCCGACAATTATATCAAGGATGTCTGTCTGTCCTATTGATTATTTCGTGGAAAATCGTATTAATTCCATTGACGTTAATTTCAGGAAACAAAAATGATTAATAAACTACAGATTTCACCATCTTTGCCAATTGAATTTTTGTCTAACGTTTATTGAATTATGAAATGGATACGCTTAAATTAATCCGAATTCAAGCATAATTTTAAGAGATTTCCATGATATTGGCCATGAGAGAATTGCAATTATTTGGACAATAATAAACATAAAAGCTGAGCGATACTAAACAGAGGAAAAGTTCCTTTGTTGGGTGTAGTTGAAACGGGTTGGGTTAGGCTTGGTCAAAAAATACATGGCGGCTTAGTTGATTTGATTTACACTCCTCTGTCTTATAAGCAGTGGTGTAGCCATCGATAAGCAAGATTAGACAATGCCTAAGGGCCTATTACTATTTAATTTTTCAGTTTCAATATGATATACCGGGTGATTCACCTAAAACGAAAAGTTCTTATGGCTACTCCCATTATTTGACGAGCGAATCGAAAAATATTTCAACGATTTATAGGAGGGTCTCTAGAGAACATTTTAGCAAAATTAGCTAGCTCATTTTGAAGCTGATTAAAAGACGATCGTTTCTGACGATATCGCGATTTTCAAAAATGAGTTACGCACGTTAAACAACTTAGAATGACTCGGGACCCTGCTAACATTGATTTTTTTCGTTTTTCTCCATTTTATTTTGGAATAGGTAGGAAAGTTTTGTATTTTTTTCTAGAATGCAATGGAAAAAACGAAAAATCAATGCTAGGTGGATTATAAGTCGGTTTACGAGTTTAGTTCGTTTTTGAAAATCGCGACTTTGGCCAAAACGAGCGCCTTTTGACCAATTTCCAAATGAGCTATGGGGTTTTGATTTTGTTAAAATGGTTTCCAGATACCACCCTACAAATCCTTAAAATATTTTTCGATTTGCTCAACAAATAATGGGAGTTTCCATGAAAAAAATTCGTTTTAGGTGAATCACCCGGTACAGTGTCCGACCTGGGAGTGTATAATTTGTTTCCGCCAAAATAAAAGAATGATTTGAAAAATATCTTATGGATTTGTAGATTCGTCTCAGGAGAACATCTTAGCAAAGCTTGAGCCTTGTAACTCGTTTGGAAGTTGTTCAAAAATTGCTCGTTTTGGGCAATTCTTGATTTTTAAAAACCAACTAAGTACACATTTACAAAATTTTTAACATGGATTTTTTTCGTTTTCCCCCATTACATTCTTTAAAAAAATCAAAACATTTTGGCTTGTTACAAAAAGAAAATGGAGAAACCGAAAAAAATCAGTTCGGGAGGATTCTAGAGTCATTCTGAATCAATTTAAGAGTGCAACTAGTTTTTAACAACCGTGACACCGTCAGAAACAAGCCTTTTTGACCAACTTCAAAATGCGCTACGAGCTTCTAATTTTGAGTTGAGTATAGATATAGTTTTAGATGAATGACCCGGTATTTACAGAGGGCAGCTGATAAACCAGACCACTTTTTGTGGGGTTTTGTAAAATAAGCGGTAGTAACAATGTCATAGAACTTTCACAGGCTAAGATTTGGGAAGAAAGATATTCAATCAGAAGAAGGGGATGGGGTTACTAGTGCCATTTTGCTCACTTTCTTACCCTCACGAGAAAAGCAGCCTGACTCACACGAACCGAAAAACATGAAATTCCTCGGTCAAGAGTCTTTTTTATATGCTCCCTCCAGTTTACATACATTTTGCCTGAGGGTTCAGAATTTCTAGCTACGCTACTGCTTATAGATCGAATTTCTGTGTATTGCAAGAAACTGCAATATGCAAATGTGTCGGTGGCGACCAGTTAATTTTACAAAAGCCACGAAGGCAACAGATAAACTCGACCTATTTTGGTTTGACCCACTTACTGACGGTAAAAGTGATAAAAACTGAATAATAATACGTGAATTTGATAAGTATATGGTTTGGTTTTGGCTACAAATCCTCGCATTTTCTCCCCCAATCCATAATTTATTGGAATTGAACACAAAGATTAAGATAAGCCATGCACATGTGGGATGATGATCGATTTGTCTGTCTATTGTTGAATATGATTGAGCTTTGTATATTTGTTAACAATCAATAAAGAAATCGGATTAAATGTTGTAATATTGAAGAATGTTGTTAGTAAATTGAACAGAACGAAAGTGAAACTCATACTCGCATTAATTTTCTATATTTCATCGTGCAAAATAATCGATCATTACAACACTTGAGGTAGGTTAGAGAAGAAACACTTCTGTGTTGATCTATCTTTGAATAATTCCAAATTGTCTGCAGGTATTTTAGGCAAATGCCAGAAAACAAGATAAGCAACTTTTTGTTTTCACGCTTAAAATCATAATAAAAAAGAAGAAACATAATAAAGAGGTTACGATTTTTTGATCATGTTTGGCTTCATTTAATTTAAACAAAACTGACATTCGTATATTTCCACTTCTATTATTGTTCTAGACATTTTGACAGTTGTTCAAGTTCTAAGAAATACTAACGATAATCGTTTATTGATGTGAATCTCGTAATTAGAAATTAATTTTATTAAAAGTAAACTCAACTTGATTAACCTTGAATTTTAAGTTGGTGTTTTTGGTAATAAATCATTTTCTTATTAAACTTCGTTAATTTTTTTATTTTTTTAAGTCCAAACTGGTTTCTTGTTGAGCCTCTCGAAAATTTTATGCTTCAAACTAAATTAATTATTATGTTATCCATCTGTAACCGCGTATATTTATAAAAATAGCCAAAATAAATGTGACTAATAATGAATATTGTTAATTATCTTGAAAGTATATTGGATTTCTCACAGTACAACTGTATACTTCAAATGGATATTAAACAGATTAGTCAATATTGAATTTACCTAATTTGGTTGTAATGATTTGTAATAATAGAGAAATTCCCGTTAAATCGAAATTTCGTTATAACTTGAAGATTTTTCCCCCCTGTATAAAAATAAATTAAATTCCGTCTATATTTACCATTCAACACAGTAGCGGTATTTTAATAGATAATTAAGAAATACTAATTATGTTGCCCTTTGGGTGATTTCTAAATGATCGTGTTCTAAAGGAGGTTGACGATCAAATTTTGAACGTCACGTATTGAAATAACGAAAAAGTGTAACGGATATAATAGGATCAATTACAGTTTTTTTTTGTATTCATTATTACATTCTAGCTGTAGATAATCACTATTGGTATAATGAAATGGAATTGACAATGGAAATGTTTGGTTTCTTCTCAACGATTCCTTTGTAAACATCATAATTATATCAAATGTTGACATTTCATGAAAACATTGTTGTATTTCGTTTGTCCGTAATTAGAAAATATTCCGATTAGAAATTGACGAAAGTCTCACGATTCGATCATTCGATCGTTTCAACAATAGATTTTTAAATCGATAATTTCAACTAGATAACAATTGATAATAAAAACAATTCCAAAAACAAATAGATGATTAATAATAGTTCAATTTTGTTTACACAACTATTTAATTGTATAATTATTATGATTAGCATTAAAGTCAAGGTAGCGTTTGTTTTTATCATCGTTTTGACAGTGCTCGATTAAATCATTTGAATTTTTAATTCAATTTTTTAAATCAAACGTCGATATTCTGGTAGAAATAGCGAGATCTATAAAAAAAAAACAACTTTCGCTGCAACTTTGTAATTCCTGCTTATTACTGCCTTAAAACTATTTATTTAAGATAAAATTTGTGATATTTTTAATCATAATTAGGAGGCAAATCAGATGCAATACAGGAACAAATCTTTGAAGATTCTACCTGGAAATTAAAGAATAAACTGGCAATATTCGGCGATTTAAAGTATTCTCAGAAATATGAGGAATTATTTAAAATTGAGCTTGTTTTCAATTTATAAACGACAATTTTTATGCATATAAATATAAATTAAAGGAGTTGAGCAACACCCATGTACTGTTATTAAACATTATTCAGCATAAAAAAATGTGACACCAACGCTAAGCCTACAGAAAAATTCAGGGCCGGCGCCGATATGTTATGCGCCCTTGTGCTAAGAATTATTTTGCACCCCTTGTTAGTTTATTATTTTATTAGTAATTCATATTTGTCCATGTCTTATGTCACCTTTTTTGTCCCCTTAGCTCTACCTTACAAGCGAACATTCCCAAATGTCTCTCTTCGATTTCGATGTGTTTGAGATATTTTGCTGTTCATCGAAATCTTAAAGCCCCTTTACGTTATCCCATGTCTGTATTCGATTTTCTATCCGATTTTATCTCCGAATTCATCTCGGATCCTGGATACTTTCATCTTTACATTATACGAGTCAGTGTACGCAAACGCTAACATTTAAAAATTATTGATACCATAGACAAGTTGATTCTAAAAGACTCCAAAAAAAAAAAAAACAGGCTATCACCATGTTTTTAACTTGCGTATAACCTCAGATTCTCAAGACAGCTTACTGCGCATGACACTTTTTGACAAATCGAACGCAATCTCGGATAAAATTAGAGATCGTTCTATTCTGAAAAAAATCGGATGAAAACTCGAAAGCTTTCTCGGATAAAGTAACTCAGATCAGAAATTCAATGGTGTAAAGACACAAATTGGTCGTTTTATTTGCTCCGAATAAAACAAAATCGGATGTAAACTCGAATAATGTAAGAGATACATGCCTTTTTATCTGAGGAAAAACACTTCTATGGAGTAAAGTCCCACCTAAAAGCTCAGGTCCGAAAGGAGTAACTCATTTTCATAGAAATCGGAGAGGGACACCTGAATATGTTTCCTTGTTGGCGCTTTCTTATAATCAGATTGGCGACCTTGTGCGGTGCACAATTTTCACATATGGATGTACGCCGGCCCTGAATCTTTAAAATTAACGTTGTCTTATTTTAACTATTTAATAAAAATTGACATCTTCATTTTTCATTTCTGCGAACAACTTTAAAATTAAATCCGTTATTTTAAAGCAATTTGTGTTTGTCGTATTGATTTTGATACTGTACTTTGTTTGTCTAACGCTATCCCCAATTCTTTTTGTTTAACAATATCGTCTAAAAAAATAAGAACCCTCTACTAACTGGCCTTGAAGTGTACACACAATTGAGCTAATCGTAAAAATTCTTGCACTTTTAAGAGTCGACAATTAAGGGTATTCCGGATATATTAAGTCGATTCGGCGTGAGAAGACAGTAAATTTTCAAACAGCGATTACTCGTTTTTTTTTTCAAGAAATTGTCAAAAATTGATGTGCGTTGGATAGAGCATT
>JAZBGW010001213.1:4317-16879 GCA_037464815.1 Mylabris variabilis
TTATTAATTCAAATTCATTGAGGATTTGTTATATCTTGTTGTTGTCATTATTCAATTATTCCTTCAGATATCTAGATTGTAATAAAGTAATAACACAAATTAACTGTAGCGTAAATTATTGCATACTTAGACACACATTAAATCAGCCTAATTATTCATTCAATTGTTAACAAAATATATTTCCTTCCTTCAAATCTTTGGTTATTATTTTTATTAATTAATTCAGAAAAAAAAGATCAATTTTCTAGCATAAGTAAAACTTTCAATTTAGCAAATTTATAAGAAATGTAGTAGAAAGATGGCAAACTTTAGATTAATAATGTTGTTGGTAGGTAATTTAAGTTTCGCTCTAGTGCTTTTACACGTGGTTTTCTTATGTATAGTTGGTTTGTTTAACACGATGAAAACAAAAATGTTGTTACATTATTTATCAATATTGTGGTACCGCCTCCCCTTGCCAGAGAATCAGATCATCAAAAATCAATAGAAATAATAATTTTGATCGTTGTGTGGTGTTTGTGTAATGATAAAGATAATAGTGAATGAGTTGATTTTATGCAAGCTCATAACTTGATGATGAACAAGTGAAAACAATTTTATTCCTTCAATAATCCTCTACCCCACGTCCCAGTGAAATTTCAAATCTACCCAAAACATTAATTGGCCTTTTGTTTGAGGTGTATACGTTTCACGTCGAATTAAAACTCATTTAAATAATATTAATCTGCTTTACATCGTATACAGTACAGTTTTCAGAATATTATTACGTATTCAGTACCTATGTATATACATCTATCTATCTATCTTTCTCTGCATACTATAGATATGCATATAATATAATATAGACCACTTCAATTATACACGAGAAAGTTTCATCCTTATTAAAACATTGTGTGTAGTGTTGTGGGCCGCGGTAAGCCCCGGAACTCGGAAATTGCTATATATAAATTCACCTTAAGATGACGTTAATGAAATTTTCTTATTTCTGTATTTATTGCTGACACGCGGTCTTCTTATACTTGTAGGATTAATACTTGTAGTAGTAGTGTTAGTGGTTACCAAAAAGCACTACCCCATATTTATCTACCTATATCTACCCCTGTTTGGATTGTTGTATGAGAAGAGAAAACTATGTAGAGAATCATCTATCCCCTAAACAGTTTGTTTAATTAAACTCAATTAAACTCGAATTGACAATTTTTATTCTGGCCAGTTATACTCGTTGTTTTTAAACACAAAAAATTATTCATGTTATTTAATAAAAACTTTTCTCGGGCATATTAAAACTTTTTACATTTACACCACCAACAGCACAGATAAAAAATTGAATTTTTAATCATACAATTCGAGAGCTTTTAATTAGTATCCTTCTTGTTTTGTATCTATTTGTATAGTATACCTTCTATTTTTTAATGTTTGTAGAAGTAAGAGAGAGAGCGAGAAAAATCTACCCTTTCGAAATTATAAAATTTGTGTAATTACCTTCTTGGTTAATACCTGGGTCGCAGGTGGTTGTATTCTCTTCATTCTTTCACTCACTCTCTACTTTAACATCTTTAATTAATACCATTACATATTCATCAGTTGGCAAAAGGGTTGTAGTAGATTCGTTCGTTTTTCTTCTTCCTTCATATTTTCGTTTAAAAATTTTATTTTACAAGTCGGGGAATTTTCACGCCCTTTTATTATTTCTCCCTTGCCTGTATTTTCCCCCCAAACAATGACTACAACAACAACATCTAAATACATTTTCGGTTTTTATTTGTTTATTAAAGATAGGGAAAAAGGGGTGTTGTGCAGAATTATTCCAATTAAAAACACTGACAAGACTTAATTTAATCATTGTCTTCTTTTCTCGCAATACAATTAATAAGAGAATTATCAATAATAATGTACCTGGTTGATATTATTAATATTCCCATGACACACTTTAAAACAAATTACAATAATTTGCATGTTTCTTGAGAACTTGAAAAATTGATGATCCAAAAGAAGAAATTCACATAATTTACGCTAGAAAAATTTAATCGTCTTGCTGTTCTTGTTTGTTTCTTTTTCTTTTCTTGTTGGTTTTTTTTGGGGGGTAAGCAATTTCATTTAAACAATTACACAGGGAGAATTTCAACGAGTTGTAGAACCCTAATATTATCTACACATATACATATAGCAAAACAGAAATTGATTGAAGAAAATTCATAAACTTGAACTTTGTGCCAACTCTTAATCATGTTCCCCACAACGGAATTCCAATTATTATAGAACTAATTACATATCAAAGCTATACAAGTAATTCGGCATTCTTTACAGTTAATTACAATATTTGTTTTCCGGGCGGTGATTGTGTTTCGGAGTAAAGAAAAGAACAGAAGAAGAAGAGAAAAAAACACAACAGAATAATAATAGCAATAACAATCAAATAGTTTCCAGGACATTAACAAAAGTCTTAATAATCCATCCGTTTCAAATTACAAGGTACTAACTTTATTAAGCCGTAATTATCGTTTTAATCTGTTTTTTATTAATTGTGTGCACATTTGAATATATGCAGAATTTTTTATTCTTATTATTATTACTATCTACTACGGAAATACAGAAATGTAAATCAGATTTAATTGGTATCTTTAAAAATAGAAAAATTGTTACATTAATAACCAGTTATATTATTGTACTAACGCTTCCTAATTACAATTAACCATGAACAATAAAATGAAAGAAACAAACAATTCACATGTAAGTAATTCATTTCCTGGCCTTTTTTTAAAAGAGAAACTGTGTTGAAAACTGTTTCCTGTTTAGAGAAGATACAGAAAAAAAAGAAGAATTATAATAAAACATGATGATGATGGTGATGCCTTTGACCAGATAAGGGCGCCTCTATTTGAGTGAGGGTGGTGGTGGTCGTAGTTCTAGTAGCTTAACAATATCAAGTATATTCCACTTATCCATTGTTTTATCCACGTTCTTGTCTCATTCGATCCTATTCGTTGATAATCATCAAAAAGAAGTGATTGAAATACGATCTACAATAGGGGTGAATTTATTTAAAAAATGCCAGACAAGCGGAAATTCTCTTTAAATCCCTTTTTCTCTATCTATCTATACATCGATCTATTTCTATATTAAATAATTAAGAACAAAATTGTTATAGGTAGAATAATTAATTGTATTTTATTTATAACAGAAATGTCAAAAGGGAAATCAAAATACAATTCCATTTCCATTATGTTTATGTGTGTCTGGCTGGTTCTGTGCCTGTGTGTGTGGTGTGGGTGCGCCTGTGTATGTTAAGGGTTACATCTCTCTATCCATCCATCCATCTATCCATTCCAAAATAATCTAGTAAGACTTCATTAGTCGCCATAAATTAATTATGATGTCTGATTGAGTTCCCCGCAATAAGATGAACTACAATTTCTCTTCTCTATCCTTTTCACTCTCATTTAATATTATTAAAAGCATCATTTCCATGATGATATGTAATTCAATATTATTAATTTTTAATAATTATTATAGTAGCAATAATAATGATAAAATATCATCAAAGCAATCTTTATGTTGTTTTCTTGAAACTGTTTAATTAAATGTAACTTCAAATGAGGCAACTATGAAGTTTGTGTTCAAGAATTAGGGCGGTTCCTTTCCTTTCCTCTTCGATCTTGACTACTACTACTGCTTGCTACTGTTATATAACTAAAACCAAGTCCGCTGCCGCCTTTTCAATACTCTACCAGTTTCGGTCCTTTCACAAAGCAATAAATCCAAACAATTATTTATTTCCAACAAAATTCACCCGATTACCCTTCAAATATCTCTTTGTTTTCTCTAACTTCTGTTTATAATTAAAATCGGTAGATGATTCCCTCTCTTGTGTTTATCTATGTATTTGTATATGTTTGTGTATTCTCTCACTCACCCCTTATATTCTTCTTGATCATCAACGACTAGATGGATTCAACTTTACGTTCACATCAACACAATCAAAGAAATGAGGCAGTAAATTAGTCCCGCAAATCGGCGCCTAATGCTTGCTATCTGTTTGGATAAAAGTTTCAAATAGAATTATACACGAAAATCGTCGATAACGCCGTAGCTATAGTAGCTTTCCTATTTCTTTGTAAATTAATAGTTGTCAAAATAATGGCGTAACAATACCGTAAATATTAAGAACTTACATTAATTTTACATTTTACACCGTTGCTGCGTATTATTGCTCTTTGTAGAAAATTTCGTGTAAATTGAAATTTTGTCTGCGTATAGAGACAACTTACCCCAACAAAAATTTAGAAGCTATCTTATAACGGAACAAGAATAATAAGATAAAATTGCATGGGAATGGTTTTCTAATATAACTTCACCATCGTCTATGTATAAAATATATAAACATCAAAGGCAACTGCTTGGCTAATTTGTTTCAATTAACGAAAATAAAGTTACGTTTTGAACCGTCTTCCTAAACTTGCCTCGACATCATCATATAAAGGGGTTGAATTGAATTGAATTGAACTGAAATGAAAATAGGGATGATACTATATGAAATGCAGAAGAAAATAAAAATTAGTTTTAGATCCAGACATATATACATATGTAGAATGAAAACAGACAAAAACACTAGAGTGAAGTGGATATGAACACTATCATCCCCCATAAAATACGGTTGTGTTATAGTTTTAATCGTTTTCAATGTCTGTTTACTGTATTCGTCACATGGCACCCCTCAATAATGATAAGATAGATACATTCTAAAAAACATTCAAGTCTTAGCTAAAAATGCTACACGTGTGTAAAAGATTTTCCTATCACAACAGTGTCTTTCGAAATACCACAACTTAAAAAGTTTTGTTTTGTACCCACCCTTACAAGTAACCAGAAATAAGTGTTGTGTTTCATATTTTTTGGCACTATACAAAAATTAAATTTGACTCAAGTTTATTATACGAGAATTTTGAATGAAAACAGAATTAAATTATAGATAAATCAAAAAAAATTGAAATTTATTGAGTAAATAATCATATGAAAAATATTAAAAAATTTGAAAATAAATATGACACAGAAAAAGTGGAAATATTTTCCTTACAGTCTGCTTATTTCTTCATAGAAATCAACAAGTTTGGTGACGAGTGAGCAGGAACAGAAACCTTTAATGTTTACAAGTTGGAGAAATATTAAAAATTATAAATTGTTACATCATATGGCGTGTGAATATTTCAACAAATTTTTATTATTTAAATAACAAAGAAAAATAACGATAATATTTTCACAGATGTACCACAATTAATGTATTATTGAAACTAATCGTTTTTCTGTATTGGAATTGAATCAGTGGAAAAATATCCTTTAGAAGTAATTAATTGATTTTTTTATAAGGTTTCACCCTTTCTGTATGTGTAGGGAAAATATACAATTTACACAAACAAAAAATTAACGAACTCTAAGGTGTATTTTGTAGAAAGAAACATATAGGGAAAAAATACAAAAACATTTTAACGTAATATTAAATTGTGTACATTGTATTTATGCTACTGTTATTTTACACAAAATACATTTCAAGCAAAATGAAAGACTAATATTTTTTCTAGCAATATTTTCCCAAACACCACCACCACCCCTACCACGTGTTTTTGCTTAGACAAGACACACGGCCACGTAAAAATATCGACTAAAATAAAAATAAGCAAATAAAAAGCACCACACTAGCTAGATCAGGCTGAATTTGACTAAGACGTATGGGTGATGAAATACTAATCAATCAATCGAAAATAATAATAATAGTGGTAATAAATGAAAGCCGTGTAATCTATGCACTCCCATGGTGGATTTTTATAGTTTAAGAAGGGGTGTTAAAATTCAACAATTGATTATAGCAGTATATATGTTTAAACAACATATCTACATTAGCATTATAAAATGGTTCTAATCTTTTTATAGTGTGAGTTGCAAAAATCCGAAATAGATCCATCATAACTTGTCATTTCTCTAGCTTTTTATAAAGTTTACACCTGGACGGTTTAGTTCCCAAAAAAAAATCCTGCGGCGAAATTATGTTTATCTCTCTAAACAAAATCATATAGTAGAAGTTATCGTTTAGATGAACAGATGGTATATTTTCCTATGATATACTTGATGGGGAAACAAGGGCATGTATTAGTAGTAATCTGTATATAGTATAGAAAATACTTCAAAATCTATACAGATCTTGAAGAATTAATATAAAAACTTCCCCTATTCCAGGCCAAATAAATCGTGTTGTTTTTTTACCCCAAAAATGAACACTTTAGAAATAAACACCTTGTATATGTATGTAGACAGGTTAACGAGCTTCTTTCGGATAAAACATCATCGCAATGAATCACTGTTGAGTGGATAGCCTCAGGACTATATTGTTGATCACACACTGTCCAGTAGCTTTATTTTTCCTCCTTCTAGACTCACCCTGAGCTCGCGGTTATTGCGGCCGTTTGTATCATTCTGACAACATAATAGAAAACCGCACTGTGTTGTTGTTATAGTAGTTGTTTAAGATTAAAGTTTCGTTTTTCGCCTTAATAGTGTGTGGTGTTTTATTGGTAGTAAAAATCGATAACACCCCCAATATATCTATATAGGGCGAGATTGGGAGAAAAATTTTAACACATTGATCACTTTATCTTATCATAGACGCATTTTCAACCCCGTATCGTGTGCGTGTATCCATCTGTATTTCAAAATACTCATAATAGACAGAAAGTTTGAAAAGTAGTAAATGATTCATATTGGTAATTTTTAACAAAAAAGAAATCCACCCTAAAAAATTGTGTGAAATTGAAAGGGTCACGTGTGTACATACCCTAGGATTTAGTTTCATTGTATTTCATGACTTTGTAGTTTTACCCCCAGATACAGAATCAGATTAGATCTTGTTATTTTCAGTTTATTTTCCATAAGCAATGAATTTAAACGTACTTTTTTTTTAACTTTAATTGTCTATCATCATCTATCTCGTTTCATTGTGAATTTCTCTATACATCTAGAACGTATAGGATTACAAACTTAGAAGGGTTAAGTTTCTATAACTAGAAATAAATCCATATCTAAAACTAGGGGGTGTTTATATAGCAGCAATACATCTGTTATCCTCACAAATTTTTGGCGAAGGGTTGTTGCAACCCTTGAAATTTTGTAATATACAACAACAATAATAATAATAATTTTTTAGTATCTAAACTCAAATCCGATTTGTGTTATTATTTGAATTGGGTTCTTTTTTTTTGTTCATGATGATTAAATCAAAACCACTAACAATAATAATTATTCTTGTAAATATTATTATTAATAATGTAGTTTATCATCATCATTGCGAATAAAACATATAGAAATGGATGTACAGTTTATGTTAAAGCTGTATACTGAAAATAAACAGAAATAATTTTGAGAAAGTTCATAACTATGCCAGATTTACTTGAATAACTTTTGAATTGTTTATTTTAGAAATATTTAAATAAAGTTACTCGACTATAATATAGATATCATCAACTTTATTTGATACATACATATGCGTATCATATATGAAAAAGGAGGAAGATAGAAAGGAGAGAAATTATAACAAGAAAAAAGTTTAGTACATTCTTCCGCTTATGCCTCCTGCATAATTGAAATATAAATATTTGTATATATGATTGTGTGTGTATGTGTGTGTATACATATAGTATAGAAATATAAACAACATTGCACTTCCTCTTTTCATTTTTTCAATAATTATCAAGATCCGGTTGATTTAGTTTTGATTGTTATTATTATTATTACATCTTGCCGCTCATCTGTTTCGATTTAACAAACATTGAAAAGTCAAGTTGGTTACATTAAAATAGATCTTCTACTATCTACTATCCGCATGATCTATTGTAGTTCAATCGCTATCGGCTATGTCATTTGAATAAATCTCAGATTCTGCTATACCTGCACAGTATAGTCAGTTCCGAATAGCCTTTTTCCTCATATCATGTAGGCGGAGTTTTTACCTGTAATAATCTCTCTCACGAATCCTGAAATACGATGGTAAAATTTGAGGGCATTTAACTTTTTGTTACAAAACTATAATAACCGTTGTTTTGATCTGTTGTGGTTGAATTCAGAAAGATACGATTGGATGTATGTATATGTATATAGATGTATATAGAGTTATATATAGTCAAGTCATTGAAAACCAGCAATTACCCAGTCTTTGAAAGAATTTGCATATGGTTCCGAGATCAGAGAAAACGGCATTCCATTAAAAATATGCCCGATCTACACAGATCTGTTGAGTAAAAGAGTTGAAATTACTTAATGTTTATACCACATAGAAGTGCAATTGAAATTGTATCATTTATTTAGTAAACTGATCTGAATTGAGTGTGCCTCGTTAAATTACCCTCTAGCTAACAATTAACTGCTACGTTGATTTGTAAAATGAACAATTTCATGCAATTAATATCAACTACTACTCACCCTATAAAGAATTCAACTAGATTGATTTTCTACGATTGCTTTTATTAATTATTTAAATCTATGTATATAATGTAAATAATGATAATGAAATAGCTTCCGTGTTTTTTTTGTTCTGTCTATTTTCACGTAAACTTTAGTATCGGATTTCTTAATGTCTCAGTGGGGCAATTGTAATTTTGAAACAAAAGAAGCGTTTAGTCAAACGAAATGGCTTTTTTCTCTGCTTAATCTCAGATTATGAATCTTTTACGTTCTCCCTGTGGAATACCTGGTTGATGGCTCTGACTGTGCTTACTAGCTTGTGCTTGCTTGCTTGCTTGCCTTTTTCCAAAGGGGAATATATTGGCTTTCGTGTCTTGTCTTTTTCTCTTGTTTTTCAACAAGAAGACAAAAGACGAGTTTAATAATAATATCCCCTTATATTCATTCTCTATTACTTGATTTTTTACATAATCGAATCAAATATGGCTGGTCGGAATTCGTGCGTGTACGTAGGTACTCTACTTTTATTTCTTTCTTATTTCTGGTTAAATCTCTAAAGAATTAATCTTTAATATTGATTAACTTTTTGATAGAGCAAAACTGTGAGTGTGTATAAGGGAGATGGAAGACTCATCTGACAACAAGTTTAAAAGGGGTCACTAGGTTTTCAATCCAAAAATCAATCAGAAGTCGTCTCTGTGGAGTAGTTGTGTTAAGCCTGAACGTAAATGTGTATGTATGTGTTTCTCTCTCTCTCTTTCTCTCTGGTTGTTGCTATTTTCAAAATTACCAACACTTCACTGAGTCCTATGCCTAAGGAAATAAATATGCTCTTTTAAGTGGAAAATTAAATAATTTATTATTCGAAAAAAAATCTGTGTATATAGCTGTTTCGTCAAAAAAATATTAATTTAGGCGCCATACAGAGTTGAATACTCATAATGTGGCATTTGTGTCGTAAATCAAAAATAAAAATAAAAAAATATATAACAGAAAGATGAAAGGCAAACATTGTTTATATACAATAGCAAATGTCTTGGCGTCAAGACTGTTAACCTCCCTGTTAACAACACCGTTGGTGTTGCAGAGATAAAGGAATAAAACCGTTTTTAACTGCCCGCCTATATTGGTCGCAAAATATTATATATATATATATACACGTTGATTCAGCTTTTACAACCATTTTTATTGGTGTCTCAGAGCTTTTAAATACTTTCTAGAATAGAATGATTGGAAGAATAATGTTAAACAGACATAAATGAAATAAAATAACAACAATTTATTCGATATAATATACGAAAAATAAATAATTGTTGACGATAAATAATTTCGATTGTACTTAATTGAGTTGTAGTTTTGTTTTAGTAGAGGAAAAACTCAATACTATTTGAGATATATCCGGAAATGAAGCCAATAAATCAAAGAGGGGTCGATTTGTCGACACAACGACTGACCATTTGATATCTGATATTTGCGACGGACGCCATCTAATGGATGAAGTTGTCTATTTACAAATAAATACAAACACACACACACAAACATAACATATTACATAGATTGATAATGGTCAACCATAGTATTTACCGAGAATAAATTCTATATATATTACTATTTTAGCCCTATAGAGTTCTCTCTCTCTCTCTCTCTCCCCCTGTGTTTCTCTTGTCCCATACGTAGTTTGATTTAATTTAACACCTGCGTTTAAACAACAGTAATTTCTCTACTATTTTGCAGTTCCAGGCCCGGACGTCCCCCAAAACGTGCTCCAGTTGGTCTCAGTTTGGCAGCATCACATCTCCAGCACCAACAGCTCAAAAAACAAAGACTCGACAATGGTGATTATCCTTACGAAAATGGCCATATGGGTGGTAAGTTTTTATATTTTTTTTTTCCCCATATTGTTTTGTAGAAGAAAATATTGTGTTTTTTTTGTCTCGTTTATAATAATATAAAGAAAGACACCACATTTATGTTGTCGTGTTTAGAGAAAATTGAATTGGATTGAAACCTTTTAGTAAATCGACAAAAGCGGACGTCGGCACATGGAAATTATTTAATTTTCAAAACGTTTTCCAACGTCCGCGAACACCCTTGTATTTTATTAATCTATATATGTTATGTATAGATAGGAAAATATGTGAAAGACAAAGACAGAAATAGATTATGTTAGCAATTGGAAACAAAAGCAACGGTCAGTAACAGCTTTTAGTGATTTATTGATTAGAACAGTGGAATAAGTGTTCCCTTGCTTGAAATGTCTATTCAAATATACATTTTGCCGTTTAATAACGTACACATTACAGCTGTCAGAGCTTTTATTGTACGAATAAATAAAGTACATAGGTCGATTGCCTTCCAGCAGGAATTTAAGGCACCACCATCAGTATAGGAAATCGAATCGAATTAAATCAAATCAGGTGGTGGTGGTGGTGGTGTAGAGAAAAGATGTGATTGACTATGTATATTTCAATCAAAAAATTCCTTTAAAATTTTACAATATAATATAGTTAGATATAAAGGGTTACTGTTGTTTGACAATAAAACAAAAGATCCACAATCGAATACCACATATCGGTTATTGTTCACTAAAATTACGATTAATAATATTCCAAAAATTCGTTTGTCGCAAAATTCCACAATATTGGCGCCTTAATTACTAATTTTATATGGATAGATATATTGTGTGCCACAACAACAATACAAAAGGTTTTAATAACTAACATACCTGAAGTTTAACAAGTCAACATTTTAACAATTCCAAACGGTGATCAGGGCACTCGTTTATCTACTCTCTCCTTTTATTTGGTTTGGTTTGGATTTATTCTATATTAGATTTTCTATTTTCACTACATTTTCATTTATTTTGAAGCGTTATCTAAAATAGCACGTGAATGAGAATTATTTCCGTTCATTTTTATTACTCCCTCTCGTGTATCAATTCTTTAGATTGTATCGTATGGAAATGTGCAGCTTGGAAGCTTTAAAGTATTTCTCTTAAAAAGAAATTTCTGAACTTAATTGGCATTAATCACGATATTACAATAATCTGTAACAAAAATAAAAGGGAAAAGAAATCCATCAGACAGAAGATTTCTTTTTAATAAAATTTGTCTACATTTAATATACTATAAACTTATTGTTAGTGTAAAAGTGACCGTTCGGAATGCTGAAAGTCTCTATTACTTCCATTAATTATATTATAGAAATAAGTATAGGTATAAGTGGTATTATTCAGTAAACTAATAAATTCAAAAAGAAATTTAATTATATTTATCATCCTTTTATGGTTCGACAATAAAATTAACGAAAAGCTGTAACATTTATTTCTTTAATATTATCCACATAAAAAGATTCGATCAAATTCAATATAATAATATTACATGCTTTAATTACGTACGTATACAAACTATATTTATATTGGGAAAATAGTATATACTAGAAGTAAAAGAGAAACGAAGACAGTTAGATAAAATGAATTAACTAATAAAAAGTTGTATGTGTGTGAATCACAGAATCATCAAGCGTAATTGCCTTTAACAAGTAAGTTCGAAACACTAAATGAGAAAATTTTGTCGTCTCATAAAAACATTTCCTGAACATAATTCCTTTTCATCAAATTAATAAGAAATAGAACATGTTTATTATATACCTAGGAAAGTTTCCAACTGTAGTTTAATTATTAAATTAATAATATTCTCAGTTATTGAGTTATTTAACTTTCAAAACTTACAATTGAGACACTGTATACAGTGTGTTTTTTTTAAAGTGGCCAATTCGCTCGAAACTCATAGTAGTTGGCGGGCGATTTGAATAATACTTAAGGATTTTTAGGGGGGAACCCAGAGATCATCTTAGCAAAAGTAGAAAGTCATAGCTCGTTTGGAAGTCCGTCAAAAATAGTATATTAAAAAACAAGTGTCAGAAGTCGACAATTATTGCGCGAGTCTAAGTTTAGAAAACGAGCGCGAAGCGGGAGTTTCCTAAAGTTTTTTATACTATTTTTTCGATTTTGCCTATTTTTTGCCCTTTTTAACAAAAAAATTTGCGAGTTTTGAAATTTAGGGAAATTGGTGGGCGTTGGTGTTACTGATATAACAATTGCGCATTCAGGCGGGAA